>CAEFZY010077194.1:0-35584 GCA_903066815.1 Brachyrhaphis roseni
CACCGCAGAGGAATTGATCCGATCGCCATTACTGTTCAGGTTATTAATAAATGTTAATTTTATGGTTAAAACAAAAAGCGAAATTTTTTTTCCAATATAAGACATACCCCGAAAGTAAGACATATTGGTACTTTTGGGGGTAAAAAGAATGTAAGACACTGTCTTACTTTCGGGGAAACACGGTAGAAAAATGAGACGACAGAAAATAAATTTTCCTTTTACTTGCTACTTTTGCATTTTTGTAATACCTTTGCTGTCCACAGAAATGATGGTGCCACCAGCTCCAATGAGAGTGAGTGCAGAATGCATACGTTTGGTTCTATTGTGTGCTTTGAGATGTGTTCAGATGAAAAAATAGACCTCCAAAAATCACAAAGAGAGTAATTCCTTTAATTTAGAATTTGCCTAATTCTAAATTAATTTGTGCACAGACTGACAATCTTCACAGACTGGAGACTTTTAGTTGTATTTATGTTTTTATCTGCAGTCTGTAGATGCTTCAGTGTACATGAGAATAACTATTATTGACAAAATGTTAGATAGGATATGAAGTAACACTTTGCATCCAATGTTAAATGTTACTTGTAACATTTATGACATGTGAAAAATAAAGACTCATGTAATCTAATAAATATTGCAAGCATGTATTAAGGACATTTTAATGGAACTATCCATGTTCACATTTAGAGGTCATCATATTCCTGTGTAAAACCTGGTATCTTAGTAACCTGCTGAATTTTTCCAAACTGCTGCCAATCAGATTCACCCACAACCCAATCTGATTGGCTTTCGGCCCTGTAATTAACTTTAATATAATTTTACCTAATTGATAAAAAAAAATACATTATTTATAATTCTAAGATTGGTTGTACATGCAAAATATGTCCCCAGAAAAGTGGACAGACTAAACTGCTTTGTAATGAGTTTTTCCAGTATGATAGAATTAATTCTTATGAAAAAAATGTTGCTCTAAAAGTGCAGCAGTACTTTTTGTAGCAATTGTGTTTAAATATCAGCAACAATTACTAACATGTTAGTGTTCATTGGTACAATTATATGAGAAAATAAGAGCAAGCAATTGAACTATTTTTATTTGTGAGTAATGTGAGTAATGTTACAATCCAGAGAAATAAAGGAAGGTTTACCTGGTTCCTCCATGGTACAGGATCCATTATTGCTTTTCAATTTTGACTGAAGGTCTAGGTTTTGTTCGTTTTGCTTTTTGTGCAAACTAAAAGCATCCAAAGAGTGGACTGCCAAACAACCTCAAATAGACTGAACCTTGATTACTGAAAACACTTTCATGTCCCCCATAAAGTCTGTCAGAAAGTTTATTTATAAACTGCATTTCACAAAGTACTATAAATATAATTTAAAATTTACAATTACAGGCATAAAAACATAGACAAAACAAGCTTGAACACAAGGAAGAAAACTTTGCAGCATTGCATTTTCCCATAGTTGTGAAAGCATCGTTTGAGTCCTTTTTATGCTGATTGCTCAAATATCAGATTTCATCTGAATGACCTTCAGGACCAAAAGACTGCAAACCCAAAGAAACAGTCTTTGCTATTGGTTGCTCAGTTGTTGCTACCAATGTATATTTTTTTTATGTTCTTAGTACAGTGTTTCTTCTTTACACTGAAACAAAACAAAAAGAAATATGATGAACAAAATAATTCTAAAGGCAGTTTTCAGCATTGTTGTTTCAAATGTGATCAGCATAACTGACTGCACTCATTGCTATAAGGACTCCATCCTGTCCTGCATGGCTTTGAACCTTTTACACTTGAATAAACAAAAAACAAGACGTTATGATCATTGGTGGCACATCTGAGACCCCAAACATAGATTTTGGTTCTAGGCATTTTTCATGACACACTGATGTGTGATGTTTGTGCTGCCAGAGATTACAGGGTTTCAGCAGTTCAGCAGCAAGTTGATGAATACGGGTTCAGCATGTTTCAATTAAAGGGGCAGCAATATGTGAATACAACATTTTTAACTTTACATCATGTTGTAGTGCTATTCCCTCATCATAAACATATCTGTAGTGTTGCTTTGATTCTATCATGCTTTTTTGAGGAATCCTTTAATCTCCCATGACAACCATTCAGCTGCGCAAAACACATGGGTGGACTTAGAATCACCTTCAAGGCACAGCCCCTCCTTGGAGCTGCAGTTTCCAAGCTTCCCAGCTTCTGCCTAACAGAGCAGCTCTCACTGCGACTCCCACACTCCTTCAGACTAGCCAGCAGCAGTAGATGTGTAGAACTGCACATCTGTTGAACTCATTATAGGAGCTACTTCTCATAGCGAAGCTAGTAAAAATGTTGTTAAAGGGTTAATAAGGGGGGCCATGTTGTGATGACTTCCTGAAGGCAGAGTTTCAGGAAGATCAAGAGTTTTTAAAGAAACAGAGGCCCAATTTCAGTGTTAAAATGAAAAGTCAAGTTTATTTTAAGTCCTACTTGATATATTCAGCATTTTTGTAACAACTTCAGGTAACATAGTTACTCAACTATGTCATAAAAACTATAGATTTTCCAAGTTATATGCTTGGAAAATCCATAATGCTGCCCTTTAAATTGTTAGAACTGGTCAGAAAATACGACTGGAATTTAATTCCTGCTTTCATAGAGTTAAAAAAATTGGATAAGTAAGTTCTGATGGAAAAATGACTATCTGAAATTAAAAAAAGAGACAAATGGAGAATTACGTCACCACTGACAACAAGATGAAACAACAAGGAGCTTATCTATAAAACAAATGTGCTTGTGTCATATGGGTACTGTATGTGCTGCACATTAATACAAGAGTAGAAAGAACCCATTAATGAACTAATTCCACCAATTGCACTTTACATATGACAGTCGGTTCTCACCGTTCTACGTTTCCAACTCTGATGGTCCTGATTGTCAGAATTCAAATCTGAAGAGCTTTTAGTTGATTCTGGATATCCAGCTGTCAGTTCAGGTTCATACTGGTGTGACTGTCTGTCATTTAGTCCCATTAAGTCTTCTGGCAATTCTTCATATTCAAATAAATGCTTCTTTCATTTCTACTAGTAAAAAACTGGAGAGTATTGTCATAATAGTGGCTGAGGTACAGCACACATCATGAACAAAGGTAGTGGACGGTAACTATGCCCCCTAAAATCACCCTGCTTCAGCATTCCTTAACAAAAGTACTACAAACAAGTTATTTAAGTTTTAGCCCAGAGAAACAGATCCATGGAATGTTTTGAAAATGTTCCACAAAATAATTTTCATGCATTATCAATATTTTGAGATTTGAATTCAGTTCTTGTCTAAGCAATCCTAATGGTAATGTGTTTAAAAATAAGTGCTAACATACTTTAGTTTTGATGTTTCATGCCTTATGATTCTGCTCAAAGTATGAACTGACGTTCTATAATTTAAAGCGTCTATGAGAGTCAGGCGTGTTTATTTTGGCTGGAGATTTACTTCGAATTCAAGTCTAACATTTATGCCTTATCAAGGTTTGATGATACTCTCCACAGAAGCCATGACCAAGACCAGAACACTGCCTGATGTAAAGTCATGTAATAATGATGTAAAATGAAACTGCCTTTGATTTTAACAGGAACTAATTGCCATGGTCTGAACTGAGGACGGGGCCAGATAGCCATGACTGCCTGTGTTAAATTGCCATTGGCTGTGCTGCAGAGCATTGTCTTCATTAATTACAACTTCTCACATAAGCTGTTTCTCATGATGGGGTTCTTTTTAAATTGCTTGTACAAAGGTTATGCATGGTAATTACAGCGTTGGAGAGGATAAACTTTATCATGCAAACTAATATTTCATTCACAGTCTGCACTCTTACCATCTCATATATGTTACCAGTGTTAACATATAATAGACATCCACTGCATTGCTTCAGCTTCATGTACGATCATGTGTCAACATTTTGCTTTACCTAATGAGTGTTTCTGTGTCCTCTCAGGAGAAATATACAAATATAGCACTAGCGCATGTTTATTTAAGAAAAAGCCTGGAGAAAGAAGCACATTAGCAGCATTACATATTCCACCATGATGGGATAGGTTAATGGGACAGGGCCTTTGGGAACAGTTTACACAGTTGATGCCCATGTACTTGGCAGCACACACATAAGTCAGCTGAAAAGACGTCTGTGAATATGTAGGGTTCTTTGGTAACACTCTACATGTCAGAGACGTTGTTAAGGCTGCATTACGCAGGATAACTTAGAATTCTCTCGAGGTTCTTTCTGCAGCTGCAGTGCTTCAGACAGAAGTTAAATCACCTTGTTATCTCTGTAATTAAGGACAAAATTGTATTCTTTCTCTGTGAAAGTAGTCTAACAATTTGCATGAGAGTTTCTCAACACCTTAGCTGTAATAACAGGAAATCATGAGAGGCCAGTGAAAACTCTCTTATGAAGTAGTGACAGGTTGGTTAGTCTGGATAATTAAACATGGCAAAAAATGAAGGCTCTCAGTGTGTGCGTGCAAGTGCGTGGGGGTGGGGGTGTGCGGGTGTGTGTGTGTGGGGGGGGTGTGCGGGGGTGTGTGTGTCCGTGCCTGAGGGGGTGAGTGTATCAGTGTAACACAAACAAATCTCACATTTAAAAAAATATTTAAAAAAATATTTTTAAATTCTACAGTTGTATTTATTGACTTTTTAATGTTAATTCTAAAGTGTGAAATAGTAAATAAAGATAGTCACTGAGAAAATTAAGAATGTTTTCTGTTTTAGATTCTCATTACATAGAATAAAAGTTTCAAAAATCATGTACAGTTTCAAAGAGAACATGGTCAATTTCAGTTATGCACCATATACACATATTGGTAGTAACCCCAAATATCCAAATGTATAATGAAACCTAAACAAATGTCTATAAATAAAGATATGTATGAAATAATGAAAGAGTAGATAATTAAAGTTGGAACCTTTACAAAAGAACTATCACAACTATGAATGCTCAGTCTAGTTAGCATGGCCACCGATGACAGCAGATAAACGGTTTTCATATTTTCTGCCATTATTACATTTAGCAGTGTGTATATAACGTTGATTAACAGCGCTAAGCTCCTCCTCCTGAGCAAGCAACAAAATCCTGTTTGAGATCAATTTATTTTTGCACCTTATCTGTGACCTTACCTCCGTTGGTGTTCAGTTTCATTTCTTTCTCCATGACTTCTCATTCATCAGGCACAGCACTTATCACAACAATATATCACAATTAGACACAGCAAAGCTGCATTAAATGGTCCAATCACCCTATGAACTAAACATAGCAACTTTAACTTCAGACAGAACATGTCAAATACCACGCAATAGAAATATGGAATATATTTCTGAAATCTCTATGTGAAAAAGCTTAACATATGTCCAAATATGTGAGTTTAATGTTTACATTCATCACAGTAATCACATGCTGTTTTCAAGAAAATCTGAGAAACGTCCAATTAGGGTTTATTTCCCCCACAGGGATTCTGTAAAACAGAATTCAATACAACAACAACTCTGACTGTGAACTACCAAACAAGCTCTATTTCCAGATCTATAAGGAGATAATGACAAAATGTATATATAGATTTGCCCTTCATCAAGAAACACAGCGAGTGGCTCCTGGAAGCTCGAGTGCAGCTCAGCCCAGAGTTTCTTTTCTCGTTCCTGCAGTCTATTAAACGTCCTAGGTTCAGCAGGAGTGTTTAATGAGAAAATAAAAAATAAATACATTTAGGATCATGAAAATGTAAATATGGCAAAGTGATTTGAAGAGCTGTTGATTCAGGAGTGAAGAGCAGTGAGAAGGTGGTGAGGGGGGAGATGGGCTCCTGTGACCTGCATGGTGGCAGGTTTGCTTTGTGGGTCGGTGGGTCTCCATTGAGCCGCTTACAACCGTTCTTCATAGAATTAGACTGAGAAATAGTTCCTCTGATTTATTTATTTACTTTTTTTAAATTTATTTTAAACATGATAGCAGTATATAATAACAGATATGAACAAGGAATGCAAAATACATATTTTTGTACCACAATAATCATAAAATGCTTGTAAAGGAGAAGGAAGAACTAAAAAACTTAGAATATATTTCCGCTTTTAAGTGTTGGCCAACCCTGGGAAGCATTTACCCTGGAGATGACATATAAAAGACAGGTCAGGTATTCCACCTTAGCAACCTCCTTACACTCACACTTTTACCTTTAGACTTTATACAATCATATTCCAAAGTTTTACTATACAGTCAACCTTATTTGCTCCAAATTCCAATTCTTTTCTCCTCACAGGGAACCACTACACTAGTGAGGAGCAGCTGTGCAGGGCCTGGAACTGTGTGCGATCTATTAAAAACACTCAAATATTCTATGAATACTTAAATCTTCTTGTGTGCAAATTGTTATTGATATGCAAATCTGTGCTTAAAGTGCTCAGGAAAGCCTTGGTTAAAGTGCTTTTAATAAAGTGCAAGGATACTCTTAAAGTGCTGTTTAAGAAACCACAGTAAAAAATGATACCAGTAATTAAGACCTCTTCATTAGAATAGCAAATGAATCTTACATATAACTTTTCTAATTTAAAGCATTTATACCCATTACAAGAAAAGAGACTGTGTAAAAGAGTAAGGAGTGGTCAAAACTTTCTTCACTGAGTCAGACACTAAACTGTTTGAAATTACTGTGAGAAAAGTCTTATTTTGTTCAGTTACTGTTCGTTTAAATATGACTCCAGTCATGCAACGTTGAAGTGCCTCAACAGATGCTGGTGGTGTCAGGTGGGACGGGTCCAGTTTCAGAGTTGTGTTTTCAGGCAGTCATGGGAAATTAAAACTCTACATGCTTCTCAGCCAGAGAAAAACTTGAAAAAAGTATGAATCACTGAAAATATGCAAAGCTAAGTGGACCATAATGACAAGGCCTAAAGTATGTGCTGAAGCCGGCGTTGGGGAGCCTGGGTATAATTTAGTTTTCCTTTCAAACTATGCAGAATGGATCGGAGTTGGTGGTTTTGTTTCTTCGGTGCACTCAACATAGAGAACACCAATTAAAAACAAAAACAAATGTGTGCTCTAATTATCATATTTTACACGGTTATCAATTTGTGAGCTGATTGCTTCCTTTGTGGGAAACCAAGGAAGAGCTAAGTGATGAAGCACAGAATAAGGAAGCAGCAATTCTCTTCCTGGTGTCTTTGTTAATTAATGTCTTCTGACTTTCCAATCGGGTCAGTTAACCTATCAGAAGTCTCCACAGGTCATGACATCATCACAGTAGTTTTGAGGCATTAATAAATAAATCTCTGACATTATTTCCTCTCATTATTGTAGCATTTACCAAATGGAAACGATTTTATTTCTGACTGCCCTGAAACAAGAGATTTTACTTGAGACATGGAGAAAAAAGTGTGTGTGTTTTTGTGCGGTGTATGTAAATGTCTGGTTTCAGCTGTGTGGGGGATCGATTCTTTTTCTGCACCTTCTCTGTGAGGAAGCAGGAACGACTGGAGGCAAGCCAGAACATCTCTCTCCTTTGTACATTGTTGGAAATTATTTTAAGAAACAGTAATCAACCTCTGTGTGTTGAGAGATGGCTGGGGGGATAAATAGCTTGGAGGGGTTAAACTGTGAGAAACACATTAAGAAAAGGTTATCAGATGATTTATTTGCATACTCTGTCATTGTAATCCTGGATCTGCAGAGGATGGAAGAAAATGAAGTTTGCAACACTTATGGCATCTGATAGTGTTTAGTTATTTGCAAATACCAAACCTATTGGGTTGTTCATTTCAGGCATAATGTACATTTCTTCAGAAGCCAACAGTAGCTCATGGAGGAGATGGAGAAGATTGATTACCTGTCCCATTACAAACTGTCACGACATGGTGACACTTTTATAAATACGTAAAAAAATAAAATAAAATTATAAAAGTTAGATACTAAATGATTTAAGTAGTGCAGAAGGTGAAGAACATCAAATACGTCCAAAAACAAACTGGTGTTGGTGGGAAGTGAGTTGGTCTGATTTTGTTTCTGCTGGGTCACAGATTCTGGATCTGTTCTGCCCATTGCTGGTGACCAGGACTGTTCATCTGAACAGTGAGCTTTGGACTTTGGATAAAGTTAAGTCCCCCTGGTGTTAGTTTTCATGTTATGTGATGTTTTCTTTTCTGGTTTTCAGCGAGTCTTCTCCTCTATATGGTCCTGTGGGTAAAAGGACATTTTCCAATCCTCAGCAGTTACATCTCTGAGGTCCGACTTCCCAAAAAGGACTTTCTGGAAACCTGATTGCATTGGGTAAGCCTCTATTTCCTGTTTTCCCAAATACTACCTGCTTGCTATGTTTATACTCTTGTCTTTTTTTTCCAGAGTCTGACCAGAAGGAGGAATCTAAGAAGAAGTTGAACTACATGTGAAGTAGTGTATTTCATATTTTGACATAAAATACTGACACAAATAAAGTTTGTGATGACATTCTAAAATGTTAAACATGGATCTATGTGAGGTATTTTTAACATTGAGCACCCACCTTATTTGATGATTTGTTTATTTAATTAAAAAAAAAATGGCATTAAGTACTTTTTGTCTCGAAATAAAAACTTTTATTGCATTCGCAGAATCTTTGACGTTTTTCTGTGAAATAATTAAAAAATGTTGTGTCTGGTTTCACTTTCCATGTGTTTAAAATGTTCTGTAGTTCATCTTTCTTGCATTATGTATGTACAGACAGAGTTGCATGTTAACATAGGACCCATTTTGTTGCTTTTCTGTGCCATATAAAGAAATTGACGTTTTTTTTAGAGGAATTTCGGCTTTACTGGATGTAAGAAAGTTCAGAAAGCACGTTAAAACAGACTGAAATATTTGAGACAAACATGGATACATATTCGACCCTGGATTTAAAGCCCACTGTGTGGGTGGTTTTGTGAAAATGCCCAGAAATGTTGCTCTGCGCTCATATTCACACTAAAGCCATTAAAACCGTCTGACCACACAATTGGGCAATGTTATGATTTTCATTAAATCCCCCCCAAAAGTAAATCAAAATGATATTTTGTAGTTTCAGAGATTAGAAATGTAACTGAAATTCTGTCTTAGTGAACAGAAGCAATAAGTCCTGCTGGTCACAAGGTATCTGAAACACACAAATAACATTTGTGCTATTGTGGCATTTTCAGCTTTCTGGAAATGCCACAACATTTTGAGGTCTTTAGAATTATTGTCATAATATTTTGGAACCTATATGTCACATGTTCTCTGTGTGCGTGTTCAGAGCTCAGAGACACGGCCGAGGTAAGGAGGGCTGAAAGCCGACCACCACTGAACACACCACATGAACTAGAACATCTAGACTGGGTCAAGTAACATCTGAAGACAGATTTTTTTTTTAAAGGTTTTATGAACTGATGTAATTAGAATGAGTTGTGACGGGCCAGATGGCTCAGTAATGGGCACACAGCTCCACTTCAATTCAGATGCCAACTTGGGTTGAAGATGAGTTCAAAATCAAAATCATAAATCTCCTGCCATTTTTCAGAACAGTCCTTCTTCATGCAGGAAGAGGTCTGCACATTGATTTTCCAATGATTTTCCTGCATGCTCCATCACATGCATCTAAGTACTCCTCTGCGTGCCTAACCAGTAAAAGTGTTAACGATTAAAAACTAATAACATGGCCCCCTTCCTCATCTAAGCTGAACCCTACTGAGAAATAGAGGGCAGTTCTGAAACAGGAGATTTACAGAGAAGGAAACCAGTAGCAGTCGGTTTGGTAAGTTAGACAACAGCCCTGTGGAAATCCAATAAGTAGATAATCTCTTTTTATGTTCTATCTTTGGTGCTTAAAACTGGTCCTCTAGATGACATTTCAGGAGTCGACTTTGCATCACCTGAAGAACATTCTGGGATTAAAGGACTAATGTCTCAGCAAGATCCAGAGAAACTCATCCATGCGCTTATCTTTAATCGCATGGGTGACTATGCATTGATTACTGGAACAGTGTCTTCACAGGTCTGCCTAAAAAGATCCATCCTCCAGCTGTTGCTGATCCAGAACGCTGCTGCTGGAGTTCTGACTAAAACCAGGAAATTGGAGCACATCACCCAGTACTAGAGTCCTTCCACTGAGAGAATAGACTATAAAATACTGTTTATAGTTTATAAATCACTGAACAGCTTAGCACCACAATACATTAAAGACTTGCTGTTGTTGTATCAATCTTCCAGACCTCTGAGGTCTTCTGGTTCTGCTCTGCATCAGAACCAGAACCAAACATGGAGAAGCAGTATGTTTGAAGAGTTTTTGTGCTCTTCTAAATTTTCCATAAATGGCAAATCAGCAGAGGCAGAAGCTGATATGTTTCTAAATAAAACATGACAAACTGCTGTTAAAATGAGGACATTGACTAGTTAAGTTAGCGTGAGCCGCATAGCAGACAGAAAAGCTGCATGTGGCTCTCTAGTTAGCTTCATAGCACTTCATGTGTCCAATTCACCACCTGTACTCTCAATGACAGGCTGAGTAAGAGCAGTCACCACAGTATACCATTTAATATCCAATGTATACTTTGGGTGTCTCATGAAACCTAATCAGTTCTTCAAGATTTTCATTTGAATTTTTTTTTACCAGAGAGAATAAGATAATGAATGAATCAAAAAGTCATTTGCAGTGAAATTTTGATCTTTAGAAATAGGTTTTATAGTAGGGTGACCAAACGTCCGTATTTCCCGGGACATGTCCGTATTTCACGTCCAGTCCCGGGCGTCCCGGGTTTTTTTTAGAAAGAGAGGAAATGTCCCGGTTTTTAAAAATTATACGGTATATCTCTCACCCCCCCCGCCAACAAAACATAAGTGTCCCCCCCCCTGCCAACAAAACAACACAGTCTCAACCCCCCCCCATAGCTCCAAGGTGTCCTGGTTTTCCCAAATGAAAATATGGTCACCCTATTTTATAGTCATATGCAATGATACCTGTATCAGCATTTTACTTAAAGTTATTACACCTTCAAATTACAGTAAGCTAAGATCCACAGAGCAACATGTTGCTTTGGTTGTCTTCATATCTGTTGCTACTAGGTAACCTACAGCAGAAATTCAAAGTCGTATTTGACCTAACCACACAAAAACGACTACTTTATAATTAATTTGAAAAAATCTTTTTATTGTCTCATTTGTTCAGTGAACACATTTTGTCAAATATTCTGTAATCAACAAATAAGCTATAGGCCTTGGACAACATGTACAGGAAGGCAGCAGCTTCTCAAAACAGTTAACTGAGCAGTAATGAGAATTATGCTTATAGATGACTGGTGTTTTTTTGAACAGGAACAAGGATGAATGATTCACAGTTTCTTGAAATTGCCTTGTAATTCAAATCTGACTGATAGCCTAAGCAAAAAAAAAAAAACATACGAAAAGATTTGACAAGACATTTGCATGATAAAAAAAGCTTTACTTCCACTTCTGCTTCACTGCTTCCATCAGGTTTTAGTTGCCTGCTGCTTGTGCCATCTGCCTTTCTTATCATTGTGATTAAGTCCTTAGTTTTCAATCATTTTGTGTAAGTCTGTATTTTTACCATCATGGTTTGCTTAGAGGTTAACATGCATTTGCAAAAGGAGGAGGTTGTTCTTTTCTTTCCTTTTCTTTTCTGTTTTTTTTTAATTATTATTATTTTTTAATGTACCATAACATTCCACACGTCTTTTTCAAATCCAACAAATTGACTATCATCAAACCTTGGGCTGGCTATTTTATGCCATTCTTTGTCCAAATGTCAGTGAAAGCCTATTCAAGGCTAACCTGACAATATGCAGTCACTCCAAAAGCCCAGTAGCAATTAAAATATCTCAATGGAGGCAGTGGTGGGGCATTATGATATTTCTTTTTGACAATGGTGACTCGCTCCGGTAAAAATGCTGGTCTGTATACCCACTGAAACAGCTGCAATCACACCAGTCCATTTATGGATCACTTATTGATCTTAATCCCTTTCAGACCTGTGCTCTTTTTGAGAAATTGCATTTTCCCAATTATGTTAAGGCACAACATAATCAGTGGCTGGATTTTGATCTAAAACACAGTAACAATGTTTCTGACCTTCATGTGCAATTGAAGGAAGTCGCAGAGACAAGCTTTGTGCTCACCTCTCAGAGTTTGCAACATCCTTTTTGAGAGTTTGTTTGACCAAAGGAATGTGCAGATTTATGCTTTTTCACAGCGAACCACGATCAAACCTAAACAGATCGTGATTCGAACAAGAAAAAGACATAATTTACCTTGGAGAGAATAACTTTGAGCATGGCTACATATGCCAAACCCCAAGACAATTTGCACCATCTCTGCTTCCAAAGAAGGAAAACACACAGTGGTTGTAGGGTAATAAAAACTGGGAAACGGTGATAAGAAACATCTGGAGGATTTCAAAAAAAGTCTGTATTTGACTGCTAAATGAGCTCCATCACCCCTATTAGCAGGGTTCACCCAAATATTCTAGAGTCGGCTGGGCATGCACCGTCTGCCTGGACGTCACGCTGTTCAACAAAGACACACAAACTCCAACATTTTGGCTCCAGCTTCTAAAGATTTAGAAAGACAATTTCCAAAGATTTGGCTCATCAAAACATGTCTGACTTTGCATAACAGCACATTTTGAAGGTTTTTAGGAAGTGCTGACAGCTCTTAAAAGAGGTTTGAAATCTTGCAATGCACTTTATTAAAAACTTGGTCTGCTACTTTACATTAACTTATTTATATCTTGTGGAATTTTACATGAAAGACCAAGGCAAAGTACTGCATTATTGAAAATTATTTAAACTTGTGCATTTATATTGACCTATTTTGCAGAAATACTTTATAGGGCTACTGTTCACTGAAAATTTGGCTGTTAGCCTGTGGGTCTCTAGCAGGTCTGCACATCTCGAGACTGAAATTATTGCCCATTCTTTGCAAAATAACTAAACGTCAAATTATCATATGTAACATTCAAATTCCAGACATTTCAATCTGTCCAGTCAATTGTCAGTCTAGGTTTTTATATTTCCAAACCCCTTAAAAAAAAGAAATAAAAATAAAAAAAACACCTAATGTATGCCATCAAACCAATGTATGCCATCGAAGTTATTCACTTCTAACTTCGAAGTGAATAATTTATTCCACCAAAACTAATTCCTACTTTTGATAAATTGGTCTGAAAAAGTAAGAATTGACTACAGGGTGCTACCCTCCACAGTACTGAAGCTGCACTTGCCCAATTTCCATTTGAATAGCTTTGAAAAAAAAATCTCCTGGAATGGCAATTTGCTCACTTAGACGTACAAGTGTGAAGACTTTTGGAAAAGGAAGATGAAATGTTATTCAAAGAACAGAAAATCTAGTTCATGGAAAAGAAATTTATTAAAGTGGAGATGGTGTTTTACCCCTACACAGGTGATCGTCGTAACAGGGCCTCTTCTTATCTGCTGCTGATGTAGGAGAAACTATTCAAGGCCTTTGTTTATAGGTTTTTGTTATGGGTCAGACAACAGGGTTTTACTTGTTGTGTGTTCTGCTTTAATAAAAAGGGATTTTGGTTATGTCTTCAGGTTCAAACTGCTGCAGCTTACAGACTGCCTGACCTTCTTGGGTCAGTTCTTCTCCATGAATATCTCTGCCAGTCTGTGAAAACCGTCCGTATTTGCCTTTGTCCTTAGAGGCGCGGCTGCTTCCTCTGAGGTAGTTGGCAAGGAGACTCGTCATGGATCAGCATTATTCCCAGTGTTTCACTATCCTCCTCAATGCATAGAAGAACAGCATTATATAGGCAATGCTATAAGGCTCAACACTGCCCTCTATCTGTGCAGAATTGATTTTTTTTTTTTTTTATCTCAGAGTGAATTTCCACTTTGTACTTATGTCTGAGCACAAAGACCAAATATCTCTCACACATTCATTAACCCTTGTGCGATCTTAACATTCTGTTTACTCCCCTTGTCCTACAGGTCAAAATGACCCACCCTACCAAAGCCCTAAAATAAAGCAGATTAATTGAATTTTAAATCCAAAATCTATTTTTGCATGATTAAACAATCTTTTATTTATCAATTCAACTCAATTTAAATTTAAATTTAAGTGCAGGTGTGTGTGTGGGGGGGTGGGGGGGTGTGGGGGTGTGGGTGTGTTTGTGTGTGGCCTTTGAACCCTTTTTCTGGTGTTTAAATGGTTTTATAGTTCACGGGTCAAAAATGACCCATAAGACAATTTTTGCACCCTAGTGGTGTACAGCCCAGATGGAAATATAAAGAAAAACAACGTGTCACTTTTTCCTAATGATGGGGTCAATTTAGGAAAAGTCATAAAATTTCAAGTTTGAAAAAGATCATTTAGGATATTTTTTCTACAGCTAAACATGGTAATGAGTCACTTTGACCCACAAGACCACACAATGGTTAAAGTGGCATTATTATGCGTTTTCCAGGCATATCGTTCCTTTTTATAGCACAATCAGGTATCTATTTTTTATCTTCGCCTTTAAAAATGCTGTATGACTTAAAATAAATTTTGCTTCCTACTTTAACGCCTACTAAATGGGCCTCTGTCTCTTTAAAAATACATGCTCCTTCTGAAACTCCACCTTCAGGAAGTCATCACAACATGACTCCTCTATTAACCCTTTAACAACATTTTCACCAGTGTTGCACTGAGAAGTAGCTCCTATAAAGAGCCCAGCAGATGTGCAGTTCCACCAGGTGTTTGCTAATTGCTGCTGGCTAGTCTGAAGGAGCTGAGTGAGGGAAGAATGAGGGAGGGCTGCTCTGTGAGGTGGAAGCTGGGAAGCTTGAAAACTGCAGCTCTGAGGAGGAGCTGTACTCTGAGCTAATTTTACGATGGCAGTGGAGGAAACGAACAAAGCCCTTCATCTTTGTCTCCGTTAACAGTAAGATCTCTCATCTTGTTCACCATCAAACTTCAAGAAATGATATTAAATCATTGACGTTTCCTCATAGTGTAGAGCTGAGTCGATCCTCCCACACTGGTGGCTTATCTTCCTGTAATAGTGATGCACTTTTCAAAATAAACTGCTAACATTTCTCCTCCTAAGTGTCTGTAACTGTTGACACAATTAGTTTACAGCTGTTAAAACTCCTGAAAAAAAATCCAAACTAAAGGAACTCAATGTTCCAAATGGTTTCAGGAAAAGTCTTTTGTTCCCTGGGTGGCATTTTTGCATGAACTGCCACCGTGGTGGGTCACGATACAGACTAAACACAAAAAAACAGTTAGCATATTTATTGGTAGCAAAGTCTGTCAACATTGCTCCGGCTGACTTGTGAATTTTGTTTGATTTGCCCCACAGTAAGATTTGGTTTGTTTCAGTGTTCGTGTGCAGATTTAATTTCTTGCATCTGGAAGTTTTGTGTGTTTGAGTTGTTTTACACAGATGCATATTGTACCAAAACCCCACAATAGAAACTGTAATCCCACTCACTGAACATGATCACCCAAAGTTACAAGAAAAGTTTCCTCTGTGGATCCTGCAACATGGAGGTGCTGACTGAAGGAGACAAACTGACCTAATGAACGACTCTGAACTGATCCAACAGCTTGTTTTTCCCTAATATATGAAACTATGACATCACTGGTAAAGTGTAAACTTCTCACGAACAGCTGAACACTTCAGAAAGATCTTACTAAAGCACTGCATTAATGTAATGTATTAAAACTCGCTGACAGGATCTACTATCACGTCATCAGAATAGTAAAAAGATAATCAAACCTGTTAAATTGCATCAACGTTTGCATTTCTACTTTTTGGACAGATATGAGAGGCATGTTTAATTCCAATACAATAGAAAATTCATAAGAAGAATTACATTTACTCGAGATGCATGAGATCAATTAACTCTATGCTTTAAATTACTAATCTATTATCAAACCAATTTAAAAAAACAACTAACTTTTAACAGTATATGAAATCTATTTCTCTGGCTGCCTGGAATGCAATTATAATAATACACCTAGTTCTCTATTTCTTCTCCTACATGAAGATTTCCCCTATATAAACCCTGTCTAAATTAGACTTAATAACCATTTCCACTTCATTCTGAAGAGGTCCTAAGCTCATTTACAATCTTTTCCTCTGAACATTTTTCTCTAATTTGAGCTTAAATAAATTACAATGACTGTGGTGAGCTTGCGGTGATTAGCCCTCTTCATGACTAAACAAACTGCTCAAGTTTGCTGAGCCTGAGCTTGGTTTTGATTTAACGCCTAAGCTCCACTTTGTTACACAATAGAAGATTAAACAGTCAGAAAATTCTGCTTCAGGTATTATTGGCATATTGCCAAACTTTGAAACGGCTCTCCACACTTTCCACTGCAAAGAAGCATCAACATGCTCAGACCGAATGGATATAGACTGCAACTCACTGAGCGCACACCTCCAAATTGTGCATGTAGGCTAGTTGGTGGGAGAAAGTTTATTTTTTTTGTTGTTTTTAGAGTAAAATATCTTTTACTCTGGTAAATAGACGTTATAATATCTTATTTAGAGATACTCATGTATTTAGAAGGCGGACACTTCTAAGCAGCAAGAATATATGTCCTAAGTGAGTTCACACCTGCATTAACGTGCATCCTCACATGTCAGCGTTTAATGTTTTCCTCCTGGAGTTACTGTGTTCTTGGTTCATTGATCTTTATCTTTCCTTTTGAGACTTGATTAACAACAGGCCATGTTTACACCTTGTGTGAATTGGACCCTAGTCTTCAAGGTTTGATGGGACCTCAGAGTGTAAACGCTTGCAGTATGTATAGAAATCAACCGTTCAGATGAATCATGGTGTATTTCTCAAACTCTATCTCAGGTTTTTGGTCAAATTTTTCTTACTTCCTCAAACAGAAGAACTATATAAACAAAACCATAAATCCTGATCAAATCTGACATAAAAAAATATACTAAAATAATACAATGTGGCAACTTGGGCACATAAAGAACAGTTGCTATATATTTCTCTCTATCAAAGCTGTCAGAACAGAAAGTTAGCACTTGCAGCAGAATGAAAGGAGGACAAGGAAAAAACTCACTAATGTGCACTTGGGGTAGTAACTCCTTTAATGAAGTATTTCACACCTTTCTGTGCCTTCCTGCTGATTTTTTTGATCCGGCTAGTCTTAATTAAAAGCTCTACATCTGCCGCCATGCTGTGCCACCCACTTCAGTGCCACAGTTACAGATCGTTTTCACCACAGAGCCAACGAGCCGGGCTGTCTGGTTCCTGGAAGAAATGTGGTTTGGCTTGAGTTCTGTTTATAGACTTTCTGTTGGAAATTCATGCTCTTCTAACTCCCCCCCCCCAATTTCACTCACATTTAAAATGACTCCTGACTGTGGCAGTTTTGTTTTTCTCTCTTTTTCTGCTACTTGTTTCAATCTGACATGTTTGTTCATTTCAAATTAAACACTAAAATTAATCGTCTACAATTGTTTTTGTGAAAAAGTTGGGATGGATTCTGGGCTGTCACATCGAGCCGTTGGGGAGTTATTTAGGCTCGTCTTCCTCCCCCCAAAAAATGGACTTTGCTAATAGAAAAACTCACACTGGGATTCAAGATAAAGAATTGAATCATATATTTCAATTGCCTTCATGCAGAAATTACATTTTGGTGAACATAGATCTATAATTTTCGGAGAGCGTATTAATTGAATAGAAAGAGTGTAAGCAATTTTAAAGCTTGTTTGATCTTTTAGCAAATCCTCATTAGCTTCTAGCTCTTGTGGCTGAATGTCTTCAAAGCTCAGAGGACGGTTTCAATTTTCCACACGCTGCTGAAAGATAAAGGGAAGGAAACGGGCTCCAATAGGAGTTCCAGGAGTTCCTCTAGCCAGTGTATGGATGCATGTTTGAGACTGATCCAAGGATACAGTTCCCTGGAGACACGGGTCAGGAAACAGTGAGAGACGCTGATGTTTATATTAATTCGTCCTCTGCTTTGAGAGACATGTGCACTCTCTCTCTACTGCTCATGAATAATATATTCCCAGGGAGTTTAATGGGACCCCGTCTGCTATTACATCAGATGATGGATTTGTTTAAAAACCACTTGACCTCAACCTCACCACTGTGCCTTGCCATTGACCTCTGAGGTGTTCTCAAGTCACATTCAGGCACTGATGCTGCAGAGAAACGACTGATTGGGATCAGGTTTTCATCAGAATCTTGGATGTTTATGCAAATGTGTTTTAACACATTTTGTATTATACTTGTTCATGCCTTGGTTTCTTTGTTTGGATTCACTTGACTGAACTCTGTCATGAATTATTTCACATCTTTTCTATCAATTTGCTTTCCTACCTGGTCTGGAGTTCACGTAAAGTACCGACATCCTTCATCTGTCATGTAATTTCAGATGTGGTTTTGTTAATTTTTGCACACACCTTTCAGAAAGCAGTGCAGCCCTCCTGGGGCATACCCATCACACACCCTGCAGACAGCCTCCTCCGTGAACAACAACGTTACAATTTAGTGAAGAATCGTGCAAATGTGCAGAGATCTTCACCTTGTCAGATAAACCTTCATCAAAGTCTCCATGTCTGCTGCAGATTCAAAACCCCAATAGTGGACTAGTTGAAGAGAAATATTATTGCTGTCTGAGCGTATTTCTGTATAAAGCACAGTAACAAACTTCTGACCAGTCATACAACATTTTACATAGAGCTTTGTTTAAATAGTTCGACCAGAGCCTGGTGTCGAGTTCAGCAGGCGAATGCCTCTCTGAGAACAGAATGAGGCAATTTTCATCAAGCGTCTATGTCAATGAGAGCAGCCATTTTGGATTGAGTATGTACATACAGTACATGTCTGGGCCTCAATACCTACGTTCACATAGCAGGTATTGAGGTTTGGCTCCATTTTTTTTTTTTTTTGTGCTGAAATGTGATTTCAAGGTCATTGTCTGAAGCCAGCTCTATGGATTCAGTCAAAATATTAACAAAAAAAACTAATACTGGCTCTACAAAAGTAATTTTGTAGATGGATTTTCACTCAAGTATGGGATCAAACATTGACCAGGTTGTTAGATCATTTTGGATTAGATGCCAAGTCAAGTTCTCTTTTTTTATTTCTTTTTGAGTGCTAATGAACACACAAATGAGCTTCATTGGGACGCAGATTCTAATCTACTGAATACGACTGCATATTTAAAAAAGATAGAATATAACGAGAGAAAGAGAACGATTTCATTTAGGAGCGGTGAACGTAGTTCAGAATATTAATTATGAACAGGAACATTATAATCTGGCTTAACTGAATTTGGTAACTTTATTTGATGGGTTGTGAATAAGACTGTCATGACACCATCATAAACATGACATAACACCTGTCATGAACATGAGTAAGTCTTCATGATTAAACTTTAAAAATTATGTAGCTTTATGTTATTAAAGCTAAAGTTTAATCAGTAATACTTTCATAAATTTATGTCAGGTCATGATTTCTTGGTTAATGTCAAGTTGTCATAACAAAGACATTTTGAATAATGTCAACTTTGTATTACAGCGTCATGATTTACAGAATGACACTTTATGACAACAGTCATAAATATTCATGAAGTCACACATGACAGGTGTTATATCATGTTTATGACAGTGTCATGACAGTCATATTCACAACCCGTCAAATTAAGTTTTAACTTGAATTTAGAACTACTTCTTGTTAAGGTAGAACTGGTACAACATTAGCTGTGTTTCCATTAAACTGTACACAAAACTTTGTCAATATTCTGCTAATGTAAAAAAACCAAAAACATTTAAGTAAGAAACGCAATTCAAATCACACGGAAATACGTTCATTCTATTCTATTGAATGAATAGTCAATAAAAAAATTATAAAAATACGCACCGTGTCAAGATTGTCCGACTACTTCCTGTTGTCTTCTTTGTGGTTTGCGGCAGCGGCAACGTTTGCTCTCTGATCACAAGTCTGATGGGATGTCAAACTGTGTTTCTGTTGCAGTTTTTTTTATGCGGCTAAGAAAACCGTCTCATCCTACCTCCTTTAGGTTTTATCCCCCCAAAAAAAATTTTTTTATATAGTCACGTGTTTCAATTAAGAAAATTTATTTAGAAAATGTTAAATTGCACAATTATATGGTCAATGCTGCTGGTGAGAAAGCTCAACATCAAACACCATCCTAACTTCAGAAACTTGCTTGTTTTCTGCTCCATTTAAAATCCACAGTTTGTTTCTCTTGATCACAGTTAATAATCTTTGTGATCAGGCGTATGTTATTCCACACTGTAACTGAATGCAAGCCTACTTTAAGATGCGTGCTGCTCAGAACAGCAGAATAAATGACACACAGCAGCAGCATACATAAAAGATGGCACTGATTTATCACTGCCATTAAGGCACATTAGCCTGACAGGAACAGTGAATGGGCTGAAAGCGAAGGAGCAAGAAAGACGCCTAAAAGAACGTTATTGGAACAGAGACGTAATGTATCATTAATCTCTTCCGGCTCTCTGTCTCTCACATCTTGGTTTCCTTTCTGACACTCTTTAATCTTGGAAGGCTAAATTAAAAGCAATGAATACCCCACCAAGGTATGTGCCACCCAGAGTCCTTACCACACGCTCTTCCTGTGGAGAAAGCGTTTGGAAGCTGGCTTTTTGGTGCCATGTGCTCTGCAGACTCTGTTATTTGTAGAGGAAAAACAACCCAAACAGTAGCAAGCATCTGTTCTTGTAGAAATGTTCAAGAACAGTTGAACATTTCTTCAACAATCATTTAAAGTACAATTCGCAAACTGTAGTTTAAATGATTGATACTGCAGCCTTTTCTTTTTAAACATAACTGACTTGATCAAATGTTGGACTCAGTCTGCTTTAATAAACCAGATACAAATAAAATTTATTCAAAAATTTTTCAGATCAGAAGTCATCTTAAAATATCTTTGAAGAATTTATGAAGTGTTTAATTCACATTTTGTTCTTAAGTGTAATAAAAATCCAACTGTAAGGTTAGATTATGATTTCTGTCTCTTCTATGTATAATCAATATGTTTCTTGGAATAGTAATTGAGGTAATACTGAGGTAATGGTTTGTTTTAGGCTCAGAACACAATTGTGATTATGAATGTAATTAATTTTAGGATCAAAATGCGTATAATCCACGACACAATTGAAGAGTAACAGAGCCCATTTTAGAGCCCTAATTTATAATCCTATACATTAATTACCTAAATGGATTTAATGGGGGCTAATTCTAAAAAAGGAAGCGTGTGAAATATGCAAACGGGTAAAACCAACAGAAGCTCTCCTCTTATCTAAACTCTTTATCTCCGTCTGCCAGCTTCAAGATAAGGTTCGTCATTCTCACTGCCTGTCGGGTCTTGACACGACCAGGAGTGACAGGAGCTGCTTGCACACCCAGCATTTCTTCATCTAGTTCAGATGAAGAACTAGCAGTCGGTTTACCTTCTTGCTACTCGTGTGCCTTACAGGCTATCGGAGATCTAAGGTGAGATGCATTTTAGGATGTTTTAGTCGTCCAACTATTTTTTGTAAATACAGAAAATGACGGACGGACAAACAGATCGACGAGCAGGATGCGCTCGACAAATCCTTGTGACTCTTTTGTCAGCAATATTTCACCATCAGATGTGTCCAGTCTCCATGGTGACCAAAGGGTCCACTGGCCCATGAATTAAGGTTCCCTTGAATGTGAAACAATTGAAGGGAATAAAATTCAAGGCATTGGTGATAAACTGTGAAGTGTTTTTTTTTTTTTTTTCCCTTTATAAATCTGCATCCATGCAGCCCTGGTAAAGGTCAAATAGTCGTTTTGTTGCTGAAGTCTGTCACGGTTGTTATCCTGCAAGTTTACTTTGTCTCAAAATTCATTTACTATCGTGAAAAAGTGAAACTGTCGTACAAAAGTGAATTAGTTATATAAAAAAAAATTGTTTGCACTATGCAGAAGTGCTGGAAAAACCTGAGGTTTTGTGTAAAATCATTATGCATGTCACTCAGCACGAGAACTTTTTAAACCTCTTCAAAAAACTTTTAAAATATTTCCAACCATGATTTGGACCAGTGCTCCCATGATTACCAGCTTTGGATATTTTCAGGCTCTGCAGTTAATTCCAGTTAACAACAGCATAATCTGTGGGAGTAACTAAAGAACAGACTGGAAGGAAAACTTTCAAACTAAACTAAACTCACAGACGGAAAAGAAAACCAAACCCCAACACTGTGATTTGTAGCACAGTTTAACACAGAGGGTTAGTTATTCCAGGGCTCCATTACTACAATAGAGCCCTGGAATAACTCAAATTGTATTGTTTTTTATTTTATTTTATATACATTGGTGGATCAAGTGGTGTATTTTTCTTTAAGGATTCAGTGACTCAATTCTAAGGCCCTGCAGACTGGTTTATTGTCTTTCAGTACAAGCAGGAGGTAGATGTTGAATCAAGAAGGAGAGAAGCAGAACTACTAAGATTAAAACAAGCTCAAATGGGTCACATTATAAGCCTCTCAAGAGATGAGTCAGTTGAATGGATTATAAAGTAAAATGAGAAAAGCTAATCTGAACTGCAGACAGGAAAACTTTATTGCAGTCATTTTAACTGAAAATGGTGACGAGTTGTTTCTGCATGCAATAGATTTATAGGTTAAATTAAAACTAATCTATTTTACATAGGTAACACTTGTCATTCCTGATTTATTAAACTATTTGCATCTTCAGAAATGTGTGCTGAGGCTGCAACAGTTTGCAGTGGGTGATGATCAAGAAATATTCTATTTCACATAACAGAAAAGCAATTTCCGTGACATGTAGGAGGCAGCGGAGTTTTCAAACTATGCAAGTATGAATGAGATGATAGTGCAATTGCGGCTATAACACAATGAGAGCTATTTCTGAAGCTTTTCAGCTGAACACCATGCGTGTTTTTATGGTCTCTGATGCCTGGCTGGGCTCAGTTTGTCACAGGAGGAAGCAGGAAAATAATGAAAATGAAAATGTGCTGGTCGGAGGATGGATTAGATTTCTTCTCTTGAGTCCTTCAGGACAGTAAAATCTACCGGCTCATTAGACCTTTTGGCTTTAAAGCTTGCATAGATTTTTGGGGGGGGGAAACAAAAAAACAATTGTGTTCTTTTTATGAGAGAAGTTAACAAATTTAGGAACTTCGGGAAATTAAAGTATATTAAAATTTTCTGTACATAAACTCAACAAAAAGCCAGAATGTAACTAAGCAATACATTTGAGAACAGAGCAGTTTGCAGTCATGTATTCTTAAAATTAGTAGATCTTCACATTGTTCACTGTGGATCAGGGGAATGATAGACATATCTGGTCAAAAGCCAAAAAAATATCTGTGGTTTTCAACTGTTTTAGGGTCATTTTGATGAGCTGAATCCAAAAGTCACACTGATTTTGCTCATTCGGGTCAACTTTCTGAACTATGGAGCAAAATGAGCATCAAAATGCATGACTTGTTCTCACATCTGGATAGGTTTCCTGAGAATCTGGACCAATGAGTGATGAGCAGGAGGAGAGATTCCATCAGGACAGAAAAGAGATGGAGAATTTTACACAATGAAGAAAAAATGTTCAATTCACATGTACTTACTTTATCAGTGTTTATTATTCAATTTACAGAAACACAAGTTTGTATCATTTGATTAATACACTCTGCTAGAAAACTTTTATTCTCCTAAAACCTTTTTTGGATGAGAAATATTAACAGAAATGATCTCATATCACAAAAGTGTCATCAATTCAGTCAGAAGGTCAGATTTATCTAAATCAAATTACAATAAAATCCTGACCAGATTCAGAAAAATGGATGTCATTTTTTGATTCAGCTGTGCAAAATTGTCCTGATTCAGTTGGAAAAAAAAAAAAACATAGAAAACTTCCAAAGAATAATTTTTGTAACCCAGTATAATCGTTGTAGAGAAAGATGAAGTGAAAACAAATGTTCTGCAGAAACCACAACCTGCACACTTATTGGCACCCTGCAAACAATGTGTAAAAAATCTCATATAATACATTATCTCACCTCTGACACGTTTAGCGACATCTAACCTTCCAGTACATTAGTTTACTGTTAGAAATAAAGCTGTTAAGACATACGTAAGCCTTTTTTAATTAATGGTTACCACTGTTGGCAACGCTGCTGTTAATTCCCTGTTGCATTCCGTCAACAGGAAGGCACACAGTCTTTATGATATTTTACAAGTTGCAGCATAAAAAACAGAGGACACTGGTCCATTTCTATTCTCATAATTCTCTCAGTATGATCCAGGAACCCTGGTGCTCTCTGAGGCTCTTCTCCTCAGATCAACCCCGCAGCTTTTCAGCAGGGTTTACATCAGGCAAACTGAAGTGTTTGTTGCAGAAAACATTAAGAGGCAGTATTGTGTAAAACTGACTTTTTTGAGTTTTTATACTGTTTTTCCCGCCCCAAAAACATACCTGGAGTGATCTTTGATTCTTTCTTGCATTTTTGAGAGATGTTTTAATCTCCCATAGCAACTATTCAGCTGTGCAAAACACCTGGGTGGACCTACCTCCGCTTTCAAGGACAAAGCTCCTCCTCAGAGCTGCAGTTTCAAAGTTTCTGAGCTTCCACATCACAAAGCAACCCCGCTCCCTCATTTTCTCCCCCACTCTGCTCCTTCAGACTAGCCAGCAGCAATTAGCAAACACCTTGCAGAAGTGAGCATCTGCTGAGCTCTTTATAGGAGCTACTTCTCAGTGAAACTCTGGTGGAAACATTAAAGGTTCAACGAGGAGCCATGTTTGTGATGACTTCCTGAAGTCAGTAAGAGTAGGAGTTTCTTAAAGAGGCAGAGGCCAAATTTCAAGGTGTTATATTACGCAGTCAAATTTATTTTAAGTCATATTTGATATAAAAAGCATTTTTATAACAACTGAAGTCAACGTAGTTGCTTGACTGTGCTATGAAATGGTGGGGTGTGCCTGGAAAACACATAATACTTTCCCTTTAATGTTCTGTGTGGTATAAAATCTTCCTCAAAAACTGACCCAGACGGAGCCGCTGCAAGGCTATGGAAAGATAAAGCCAATAATTCACACTTGAAATAGAGATTGTAAAAATGCTTTGATATATTACTGAAACATATGGTTACACTGCTACTTTGTCCAAATATTATCACAAAAATGTTTCAGCGTCTGCAGACATGAAAAGCATTACTAATGTTCTGCTAAGACGACACTCACAGGCCTCCGTTAAATAAGAACATGCAGCCAGCTGGCAGTTTATTTAAATAATGCTGTCCTCCCGCAGGATGAACCCATTCAATAATACTGGATTGGTGTGTGTTTTTAGTGATACTGTACAAACACACACGCACACACCCCAACACACACTGTATAGAAGCAGAAACCATCTGTTAGAGTTTCTAACACCTGTGCTGGTGCAAAACTGCGCTGGAAGCATTGAAGTTTCCTAATCAGCCTAATTTTGATGGCACCTTCAGAAAAACCAGAAGCAAGTTGGAACCCTCCCTTCACATCTGGTTGGCAGTTAATGAGTTTCTGCTCAATTATTCTTTTGACTAATTTATTATGTTATGTAACCCCTGTCACACAGGATTATGATTTGGGAATATAGAAACAGTTTTTATTATTAGATATTTATTTTTGTGGGCTTGACCTGATCTGAATGAGCAGATTATTGTAATCGTCTGATTTTAATTCCTTGCTTGTGCACTTAACATGCCACGCTGTTATGAGCTGATGAAATTCCAATATATTTAATACAGAATATGGATACCTGTGAATTAGGGTGGAAGTTGCAGCTGGCCATGCTGGACTGTTGTCTGGCGAATCATTGTCCTGTTGATGCCTGGAGCTGCCAGCCTGAGGATTAGCGAACAAACAGAATTGTGAAGGATACATGCTTTTTCCCAGCTTAGGACTGACCTGCTTTAACACATCACAATGATTTCTTCTCATCCGAATAAAGCCCCAGCTGACCCATATTGTTGTTTTACTTGTGTTGCATTCTAAATATCTGGAAGAAAACCATGAGAAATAATTAGATTTTTATGGATTCCTACGTTATTCTTCATTCCTGTTAAATCTGCCTGAAGACTTTATTCTCTCGCAGACTGCAGACATTGATCCGACCACAGGTTTCGCAGCTCTTCAAAACTTCTTAGGCACACAAATTAAATTCTCACATGATGAATGGTGATTTTTAGCCTGCAGTAATCTCTGTGTTTCTAACAGACTGCAGTGGAAAATCTCTGCAGTTTTACCTCTTATACAGTACTGCCGGGCCATTAAGCTTAACAGAATGCATGATAAAATAACTCTGGACACTTACTAGTTGATAGTACTGGTGCATTTGCATCCTTTGTTGCTCTGCAATGTTCTAACTAAGAAGAAAATTAATCTAGATTAGAGGAACTTGTATTTCCAAATGTAACTTTTGATGATGTATCAGGAGGGACCAAAAGGAGCAAAACCATGCAGAAGTCAAAAGGCTAAATACCAAAGACATTTTGTTTTTATTTCCAGGCTGCAAGAACAACAGCAAAGTTATCTTATTTAAAATAAGTTAAGGAAAGTAATTCCAGAACAGCAGCTTTTCTTACACATAAGAAGTGATTCATCATGAAGTGAAGTCGCTTGTGACCAAGCACAAGCATCTTACAATATCATTGATATTATGACCCGTTATTGGTCCATCAGAAAAATGCCCTTCTCATTGATCCAAACTTGACAGAATACACAGTGGTTTTAATGTGTTCTGTCCAAGCTGAAGGGTGTTGAATTTACTGCTGTCCAGTGCATTAGGATAAGATGCTAATCTTCATATTTAGAGATTCACTGTCTGGCAAAAATGTAAAGACTCATGGGTGTCAAACTCCAGGCCTCCAGCAACGGTGTTCTGCATTTTTTAGATGCGCCACTGGTCAACATATCTGAATCAAATGACTTAATTACCTCCTCAGTAGGCAGAAAAGTTCTCCAGAATCCTGCTAATGACCTGATTATCTGTCTCTGTTGTTTTGAAGCAGAGGCGCATCTAGAAGTTGCAGCTCATCAAATCTGGTGTCATGGAGATGAAGACTCTTGTTCTTCAATCCCCTGCCAGCCTTCTTCTTCTTCTTGTTGTTTTATGGCAGTTGGCAAACAACTTATAGGTGCATTACCGCCACCTTCCAGACTGGAGTATGGACCAGATGTAAAAACCACTATAATCTTCCCATAATACCTGACTTCCTAAGAAAACTAAAAATGCTGCTAAACACTACATCCTCAGACAATTTTTGTAGCAAATTTTTAATATCTAATTTATTTTTGTTTCTATTTAACTCTCTGATTAACACCTCCCTGCCTGCCTTTCTGTCTGGTCTCTCCTATCAGCTACACCTTCTTCCCAATCAGCCACCTGTCACTTATCAGTAATCAAGCTCCCCAGTCTTTAATCTACTTATTTCCTTTCCCACTTTGCTGGATTCTCTCAGATTATTAGTGCAGTAGGTGGTGGTAAATACTAACTACCACCTACCATTCTCCCATTGCTTCATGGTCTCTGCCTTCTGTTTCTCTATAACAGGAGTGGACAATCCTGGTCCTTGAGGGCTGTTGTTCTGCAACTCTTAGATGTCTCCCTGGTCCAGTGTTTCTCAATTCCGGTCCTCACGCCCCCCTGCCCTGCATGTTTTAGGTGTTTTCCTTCTGCCACACACCTGGATTGGATATTTGGGTGATTAACAGGCTTTTGCAGCACTTCATGGTCATGCAATCATTTGAATCAGCTGTTCTGGAATAGAGGCACATCTAAAACATGCAGAGCAGGGGGGCCTGAGGACTGGAATTGAGAAGCACTGCCCTGGTCCAATAGCTATATCACCTCCTAAGTGCAGTCAAGTTCTCCAGAGTCCTGCTAATGACCTCATTATTTGACTCAGGTGTGTTGAAGTAGAGATACATCTAAAAGCTGCAGGAGACCAGCTCTCAAGGCCTGGAATTGCCCACTCCTGCTCTATAAGGTTCCAGTCTTGCATTCCTTTGAGCCTCTTCACATTATTAGCCTCGTCACTCTGAATGCGTTCTGGGTCCAACGAAAACTCTCAGCATGATACTCAATGCATGGGATTGATGGCAGTCTCGCTAACTTTCCAATTAATTCAGCTAACATTTTTGACCATTGAGGACTCTCACAGCCTGCGTATAGAGGAATGTCTCTCAACCCTGGTCCACAGAGACCATTGCCCTGCATATGTTAGATGTGTCTGTGCTCCAGCACACCTGATTTGGATGATAGCATCATCTCCTGCATGCCATCAACTGCTGCAGAAGCATGTTACAAACCTATTTATTTAGGCCAGGTGTGTGGAAGAAGAGAAACTCCTAAACATCTAGGGCAGTGGTCTCTCAGATCAGGGTTGACAAACTCTGGCACAGAGGAAGGTGTCAAACGTCCTGCGACTTTTAGATCGTCCTCTGCTGCAACACACCTGAACCAGATGTTCAGGTCATTGGCATCAGACTGAGACTGACTAAAAGGAATGAGTCCAACTGCCTACACTGGCCACCCTGACCTTGAGAATAAGAACCTGTACATGTAGGACAGACATATAAAGGTCGAAGCAGGCAGGCCACATCCGACCCGCAAGATCATTATGTCTATTATTGATAGCCCACCACTAAACTATGTAGCGCTTATACACCAGCTGCATGACATATTCCATAATTCACTGCTACAGTTACTTGCAGCTAGCGCTGGGAGTGCTGAGCTCCACTGTGATACCAGGTGCACGTTTTGCTAATAAACTGAACGCTGTGCAATGAGCGTTCACTGGACTATGAAGAGCAGAAAAAATAACTGTTTTATAATTCTTTCACATGGAGAAAATTCCCATATCCAGATGGACTTTATAGGACTGCAGATGACCAGCCCTCTCTGTAGAAGTATTCCTTCTTCTTCCCTGATTCTTTGCTGCAACTACCCCCCCCTCTGCTCAAATGAGCTTTACATTTGTAACCAACTATTCTCAGTGATGAAGATGAACAAGGCAGCTCACACAAGCTCAATTGATGATGCAACAGTTTTCACAGAAGTTCTGCTAATCATGTGCCTCCCCACAACATTTTTAAAACACCATTGTACTTTCATTTAGAAATAAAAATGTATCCTGCTCAAGCTGTGACATAGGTCAACTAGTAGGTTTCTTATATTATGTGACATGTAGGCGCAGTAGTTACTGAGATACAAAGAAAAAGGCAGACATGTGGCATCAGAGTGAAGGTGTTTGGAAAGTCTTCTCCTCATTAAGGGCTAGTGAAGTCTTATCTTAGTACGTGTTTTATAGAACCTATTAAATACAAGTATCAACTATTTGCAATCACTATGAGAGGAGTTTTAACAGCAAGATTTCTGTCAGTTCCAGTAAAATATTCTGACTCTTCTTCATTGCCTTTTTTGACACAGACTGCTTTAAAAATGTCAAAATAACCACATAATTTACATCTTTGTAAAAATAAATGATTTCCATTATTCTCTTGAAATGTTCTGACATGTGGGTCATGTATTGTTTCAAAAGTAAATTTGTTTATGCAAAACATGCCTCTCTCAATAAAACATTTTGGTGCTAGCAGGAGGCATTTCTTGGTCATATTTAAATGGGTTTATTTTGCGAAACTGCAAAGGAAAATGTTTTTTTTGCCTCACGAGTCACATGACCAACAACCAGATGTTACACTTTCACAAACCACGAAGATGAAGACAGGAATTGGTTGGATGTTTTTAATAACTTGCCGCATGATCAAATTGTGTTTCTTATGTAATGGGAACATCACAAGTGTGAAATTGTATTTAAGACAATAACAGAACATAGACAACGGTTTATACACTTTTTTTAATGGAAACCCATCTAATGGCACAAGCCACAGCCTCAATTGACTTACTTGCAGGTACAATTAGACAGATATAACCAGATATTCATATTCAAGATAGCTAAGCCTTGTTTGATAATTCCATGCTTATTATTATGTATTTTAAAACAGCTTGATCATTATAGGATATATATTCTGAGCAAAGATTGAGCGACAGTTTTTATATTATGTTTATTTTGTGGCTCAGTCTCTAATTCTTCAGGAGAAAATTGACATCCATTCAAATCACATGAAACTAACATTTACGTCTTTTAGAGGCAATGTCTGATATCCTTTATTTGTAAGCAATCTATTGCCATTTTTATTTCCTACAGAGTTCTTGGAGGCATTGAGTGTGGTCACTGAGTGTAGGGAGGTTATTTGATTTTTGTTTGCTGCTAGGGAAAACAATGGAGCAATTTGACTGAGGATGGAAAGGCAACAATCATCCATTTGAACATAGCCTCTGGTCCAAGCATGGGTTCATTAGGAATTAAGGGTGGTCAATTTAAAGCCTTGCAAGGTTTTGCTGCAGTCACTATTGAGAAAGTGAGTAAGTTTGTTAATGATTCTAATAAATCAGACTGACTTGAAAAACAGAAGGTATGAAGTTAAACAAGAAGATTAGTGGAGCTTAAAGATAAACCAGATGAAAAAACCTTGCAAATAAAAGACAAATGAGCCAAAATATAAAACAGAATGGCCAAAACTACAGATTAGTTGACATTTTCTACCATTCACATAAAGGGGCAGTATTACGTAAAAATTACTTTTGAGCTTTACATCATGCTATAAAGTTATTCTCTTATCCAAAACAGTGTTGATTCTTTCATGCATATTTAAGAAAACCTTTAATCTCCGTGGCACTCAATTGTGCAAAACATTTGGGAGGACCTGGCGCCGTCTTCGGCAGTTTCCAAGTTTCCGCCTCACACAGCAGCCGTCCCTTGTGACTTCCCCTCTCAGATCCTCCAGACTAGCCAGCAGCAATTCACAAACACCTGGTGGAACTGAGCATCTGCTGAGCTCTTTATAGGAACAACTTCTCAATGTAAGGCTGATTAAAAACATTGTTAAAAGGTTAGAGGAACCAAGTTATGATGACTTTCTGAAGGTGGAGTTTCAAATTTCAAATTTCTTTAAAGTCACATTTGATATATGTAGCATATTTATAACAACTGAAGGTAACATAGTTACTTGAATGTGCTGTAAAATGTTACTATGTACCTGGAAAAAACATAATACTGCCCTTTTAAGAAAATGCAGTTTTCTGTTGTCTATTTATTTTCATTGTCTAATTTAAATGTTCTGTGATATCTGCATGTCAACTTAACATACAGTCACAAAATAAATGATTGATTCCATCTAAGGTTCCAGCCCTGGTGAAGACGATTCACTGAAGACCAACCAGAGTGTCAGAATGTGGATTGGAAATCTTCAGCCATTTCATTATTCGATTTGAGCGTCATTCAAAAGGCTACAGTGGGGTTTTATACTGCATATCCCAAACAATCATAAACATCTGACCCTAATTACAAGTTTTAGTTAACACTAACTAAAACCAGCAGTCTGCCATTCCTCTACTACATTCTTTTACAGCTTATTCATATTCGCACCTTTCGTTTTCGTCTCTCATTTGTAGCACACACCTCGCTGGCTGCCACGACTCTGAAAATGTAATGGGGACAAGATTTTGTGGCAATGACTGTTCACGCATCACATGGTAGAGCTGGAAGTCTGAGGGGGAGCAAATCAGAAAAAGCTTAAAATTTGACCAAATGTTTTTCTAATATTTTTTTTTAATAAAAGGTCATTGCCACCGTTGACAAAATGTTTAGGGAAGATATTGCAAGTAAATACTTTTATCTTCAAAGGATGAATCTGCGAATGTATTTCAAATCAAAAGGGTAATAATTCTTGGTAAAAGTCCAGCTACACAGAAGCCCACATACCAGGAATCCTTTAATCCTGTGACACGGATGAGAGGATTTTCGCAACAAATGTTCCCAAAATAACAACCCTGTGTCAATAAATGGTTCTGGGACCTATGACTGTTTGCTGCATAGTCATCAAATTCGAAAAGTCTTGTTGAAGTAACTTCTGCCTATGTTCTCTCAGCACACGTCTTCCTGTTAAAAGCATTAGTGTCGCACCTGCTGCAGACAAATTCAGCTATCTGCCGGTGAATATTGTGACGCTGCATAGTGAGGAGTAGTGGAAGGATAATTATCCTTTAGAGCATATGGAGGCTTTGGAGAACAGGTTGGGCTGTTTTTTCAGACAGGTAATTGCAACCCCACTTTTACTTTCAAGGTTCGCTCGAGGTCGTCTGCTCAGGCGAACAGCTGATAAGAGACTCAAATACCAGCTCGGTGGATGTGCAGTAATTGAGCCGCTAACAGACATCCAGCCCAGTGACTGTTACTTTCATGACAGACCAACTCCATATCTGCACTCCATCTAGAGGGGGGGTCACATCATGACACTCAAATGGAGACAACTTAAATCTTTGAGGCTCGTTTCGAACATCGTCAGACCGCTATCACCCCCCATCAGGTTCTTTTTCACTGTGCTGCCTGACAAGAGGAATAGACGTAATAAAACTGAGCTCTGCGGACGGCTGACGTGAAGAGAAAATGTCAGGACTCTTGCTTACAATTTTCCAACATGTAGCCCAACGTCACGAGGGAACACTGAACTAATGGTCATTTTTGTTGTAGCTTACTGTTCCAGTCTCATCATCGCCAATTGGCTATTATGGTTAAACATTTGCAGGCAATTGGCAATAAAGAAGGACCTCCTCCAACGCCCATTGAATGCTCAAAGAGGCAATAAACAAAAGATATCAGGATGGAAATGATGAAAAAGACAAGAATGCAGGAAGAAATTAGGTGATTTGTGGTCACTACTGTGGCACAGTACTAGAGGCACAGAAGAAAATGATTTTGTAAAGATTTGCAATTGAATAGAATATACTGTATTGATCCGCAAGGGGAAATTGCTTATTTGTTGAAAGCTACTCCGTCTTAGGTAATACATACAAAGTTTGCAAAATATATATGTACCTAAGAGTGATAAGTTAAAAATGACTAGATATAAATAAATAACAAGCAATCACAAGCAATATATTAATCAATAAATAACCTATAAATGAGCGCAGAAAAAAATGTAATCAATTATCACAGACTTGGGCATTGTAAAGTCTGATGGCAACAAGCAGAAATGACATTCTGTGGTGAACTTTGGTAAAATGAGTCTCTAGCTGAAGGTGCTCCTGTATCCGGTCAGCACCGGAGTGGATGAGACTCGTTGTATAAGACGGCCTGCATTCTGGACAGGATCCTTCTCTCTGGCAGAGACAAATCAACTTTAAAGTACATTTAATTTTTACCTCTTTGCCACTCCTACTTGTGAGTGGCAATAGTTTGAAATAAATCTTCTATTTGTTCACAGTCTTTTCCTTTTGTCAGTCACATAATTTAAACAGAATCTTTAGACCGTTTGAATAGAAAAATGGTTTCTGAATCAAAAATGGTTTTTGAGTCAAACTGTGATCCCGGCCTGCCTGAGCTCCTGCAGAAACGAGATGGTTGTGGTGACATTAACTTTCGACTGGATTTCGCTGTGAGTGTTTTAAACACTCTGTGTGCTGCTGCCCGTCTTGGCCTAAATTTTCCTTTAAGAGATTTTTAATCTCACTGGGATTTTCTTGGTAAAATAAAGGTTTGCAGTCATAAAATACTCTGCAAGAATTATAGATTCCCAAGGGGAGACGGTGTGATTAAGTTGACAAAGTGGTTTCCCCTCCACTGCACCGAGAGAAGAGAACATTTTGAAGCTGCTGCCAATCTGAGCAGAACTCCATCCGTCCGTCAACTACTGGTAGCTTATCTACGCTGGAGACATCATGAAGCTGTCATTACATGTAAAAGCCTTTTAACCAAATATTTAGTTCATTTCAGTGAGCTTGTTCAATACTAATTCATTTCCTAAATCCCATTTGATTCACATAACTTAATTTATGAACTAATGTCTATAGATCTCTTAAAGAGATCTTTGTACGATGGATGTAAAATTCTACATATATCTACATCTACAGATATTTATCCATATATAAAGATGAAGACATGATTAATTTAAGCAAACTGGTACTCCAAAACGTGCATAATTTGACTGTTTGTGTAATGTTTAAAGACAGCATGCCTATAGATGAGTGCAGACTGCAGCTGCTTCTGTTCTTTTCCGTTGCACAGTCAGTGTACAGAAGGTCATCGTAGCAGCAGTAATGCTACGTGGGGAGAGATGTGGAGACGTGTGTACGGATGTGAGAAATTGCTGACTCTCGGCCTCTTTAAAACAGATGGTCGAAGCTATGAGGCACTGCTTTGGTTGAACCCGTATCCACAGTGGTCATACAGCACTGTGGCTCTGACAGCAGGGTGAGCCAAGCAGACGCAGCACAACAACACCACGCTCTTTAACGTGGGTATAAAAAACTGTCTTTTTATTTCTAAAACAATGGTTTTGGATAATATGCACGAAATAAAATGCAGACATCTGTGAAGACTAAATGCCAGCAGACGTTTGAAAATGCGAAAAAGAATTAGTAACAGACCTTTCTCCACACACTCTATCGTATTGCATAAAAAATGCCGCTTCAGAGCTCGTTATGCAGAGCAGGATGCAACAAGCATACTGAAAAGCTCAAGAAGGATGGGGTTCAAAGACATAAATTCCTTGGGTAAACACAACTAAATCATGAAGCTGTGATGGGAAATTTCTGCGAAGTAAATGAAGATGTGATTAACTCACAAAACCTGGTTGCTGCTGTTGCGTGATTACCGGCGGGCCATGAATTACCCGCTGTACCTTTCTGCACCTCCGTCTCATCCAGCTGAACTGAGAGGGAAATGTTCTAATTAACTGCAGGTTAATTGCACCAGTTTATGCCAACGGAGGGGGAGCATCATATGGAGGAGCATTTTTTGTTTTTACTATGAAACCCTTTATTGGTTAATTTTGAGCTCTGTTGGGCTTTAGATTAATTTTCACTGACTTTCTTTGTCTACTCTGCTTTTAAAATGATATGGTGCTCATATCATAGGGAGTAGAGTTAGCTTCTACACCCCAGCGACTGCAGTGATGATCTGGTAGAGCTGTTTCCTTTAAGATAACTTTTTCATTATCTGTACTACCACAGATACAGGGTCTGCAAAGAATGTAAGTATGTAACTCTTATGTATGTATAGTTTTACATATTAGTTTAAACTGTGTGTTCTGAGTCAGATAGTAAGTTAAAAATAATCAAGCTTATCTGCCTTCTCCCAGTGCTAGCTAGAAACAACCAATCAGAGCCAGTGGGAGGGTCTCAGTGCTGTCAATAATCCAATGTGTGGTCCTGCTCATCCCTCCTCTCCCCAAAACTCTTCCCCCCTTGCTGTCTGCTACACTGCAACTAACAGAGCTTGTTGCAAATCCTAAGGCTAGGTAACATAGCCACAGATGATGGTTATGCTAGCGGTGAATTCGTTAGATGCCAATAGGAGGTGGAGGAGATCTATTTTAATATAAAAATCATTTTTAATACAAGTTACACTAATAATATATTAAAAAAAATTCCCTTCTCACCCACCGCGGGTGGTGTTTCTTCCTCTTAGCTCGGGTCCTCTACCAGAGGCCTGGGAGCTTGAGGG
>CAEFZY010077197.1:0-41082 GCA_903066815.1 Brachyrhaphis roseni
CCATCCATCCATCCATCCATCCATCCATCCATCCATCCATCCATCCATCCATCCATCCATCCATCCATCCATCCATCTTCTAACACTTTCTAACACCCAGTGGGGTCGGGAGGTGGTGTCCATCTCCAGCTACGTTCCGGGCGAGAGATGGGGTCACCCTGGACAGGTCACCAGTCTGTCACAGGGACATACAGAGACAGACAACCATGCGCACACACACACACACACACCTAGGGAGAATTTAGATAGCCCAATTAACCTGACAGTCATGTTTTTGGACTGTGGGAGGAAGCCGGAGCACCCGGAGAGAATCCACCATGCACAGGGAGAACATGCAAACTCCGTGCAGAAAGAACCCGGGGCCGGGAATCGAACCCAGAACCTTCTTACTGCAACAGTGCTACCACATGTGCCACTGTGCAGCCAGAGGGGAAATATATTTTATTTTACAGACACACATTGTGACTGTAATGTCATGTATATGTAATGCAGAAATTGGTTTCTTATTAATGTCATTTTTTTCATTCATGTCACAATTTACAACAAAATCAAAATTAAATGACAACCAACTGTATGTTACACATCTTGACTGATTTTCAATGTTGATTCTTTTGGCCCTTTTAAAACTCACACTAACCAAAGAGGAACCATCCTGCCACACAGTGAACACAAAAACTAAATTCAGGAGAAATCCTTTGACATTTTTGCTGTTGTGCTTTGTGGTGTGCACCGTCTCTGGTTTGCAATAAACCTCGAGTAAATTATTTTACCATCTGGATGACTGATTGAAATCACTGCCGGGTTCAGGCACAACCAAACCGCCAGCCTCCCCCGATGGAAATAACACCAAGAGGGTTTCAGCCGGGGCGTGTGTGTACCAAACACAAATAAAAGAACTTCAGGGACTGTAAATTCAGCGCTTATCTTAGTGCATCTAATGAATAAAATGTCAACACATTAGAAGGATAAAGTGCCAGCATAATGACGTGGGGATTTGATTTAAAGAAGCAACACGTTTGAAAAAAAAAAAAGTGCTGAAAAGGGTCAGTATTGAAAGCTGTTTGATTGTCTCTGTGCGGCTGCCTGGTTGGCTGCTTGGAGTTCTTTAATCTGCTTAGGGTCTAATTGTGAGTAATGATGCTATTGGCTGATATGGCATGCAGCTCAGCCAGCCCCTCTGTGCCCAGCCTCCGTATCCAACCCATCTGTGAGTCGTGCACAGGAATGGCAGAGCCTGTACCAGCACACACCCACACACACACACACACACGCAAACAACTGGCTCACACCAACATTTATATCACTGCAGTAATCTCCTCTTTACTCATACACACACAAACACTCACCACGGTAACTGTTAGCTTTAGCATGTTGGCTCATGTTAGCTTTACCTTTGGATCTAAAAAGCAGATTCCAAGCACTTCAGTTCATTGAAAAAAGCCTGAAATATGAGGGAATGTTTCTGAGTGCTTGTATTGTGGTGGAGGTGGAGAATACTTCATCTTCCCCCCCTCAGCTCAACAAACAGAGCTCCATCAGCTAACCCTCCACCCCCCTTTTTCCAGTTGGAAAAAGCTGTCAGCAGGAAAACAATTTGTTGAACGCTCCACAAATCCTGTTGTCATGGAAGAGTGGCAAGAAAATGGCGTTGTTAAAGGAATGCCTTAAGAAGGCTTCATTCCAAATTTCACACAAGCAACACAAACATGTGGGAAAGGATCAGATCTGACCAGAGTGTTAGACTAAACTAAGACGTTCCTTTTTTTAAATGAGGAAAACGGTCATAATATTGCAACAAAATAGAGACATCGTTTTACCAGAAGAAAGTTATACCATTTAGAGAAAATAGTAACTTTGAAGAGAAACAAAGTTACTATTATCAGTTATCAGTGTCTGAGGTGACCAGCTCAACAAGTCCATGTGGTTCTTCCAAAGTTCAAAGTATTTCCTTATTTGTAAAACCAAGTTTAACTTCACAAGATGCTCAACATTTTTTCTTTTTGACACAGTTTCATGTGGGAACTTATTCTCATGTTACTATGACTTTAGTCTCATTCTATTACGAATTCTGGTAATATAAAGACTTTATTTTTGTTTTATGTTAACTGTATCCTGGTATTATGACATCAATCATGTAATTAAAAACCATGTCTACCTGACATGCCCGTTGTGTTCCTTGGTCTTCATTCTCTAATGATTGGTAACAAACCTCAGGCCTAGACAGGAGATCTGGATTCATAATGAAGTTAAATTTAACACAACAGTAGACCATTCACTGATAGCACATTTTCATAGTGATACACCTAACATAACACATGTAATATAAATAGGTTTGTGGTCATAATGTGGAACAGTTCAAGAGGTATGAATGCTTTTGCAAGGCACTGCAGAGAAATGATCACTTCTCAAGTGTGAATAAGTGACTTCTAGCAGATGCTTCAATAATCTATTTGAATGCTTTCAATCATGGCATCACCAGGACAAAAGAAAGCAAAAGGACCAAAGAAGTGTGGTGTCACTTCCCCCCCACTTAGACTGTCAGCAGTGACGGCTCTTCAGCAGGAACTTGGGGGATTCTGTGAAAAAGAGATACTGATTATGGAAATGAGCAGGCTCTCTTTCTGAAAGATTAAACAGGTCACTGATTGCTTTTACATAACTATCACTCACAGACTCGCACACGGCTGCTAAGGACACGGCGCTCTGTCCTTTTCGTGGCGCTTCGTGTTGTTGTTTCTCCTCTGTGACAAACCGCACACAGGAAGGCACAGCCTGAGACGGAGACGCTACATCAAAGAGTTGCAGTTTGATTTATCAAACCCCAGAGTCAATTACCCTCATTGTGCGAGGCTTTCATCGATTCAATGATGCTTCTTTGTCTGACAGTAGAAGAATTCTGACTGTGTGACTGGATTGGATTGAAAAAGTTCAACTTAATTTTCTGACATATTGCCATTCAAGAGGCTATTAAAGCTTTTCATTATTCACAATAAGTAATCATTTTAATTTACATGCCTAATAGGTAAGAAGAGAGTGACACAAGTGATGCTCACCTCACTGATGAATGAATAAAAAGGTGTGCCTCGGCTGCAGGCACCTTTTCAAGAACCAGGTTAGGTGTCTGGGGTAGTTTTTCAACCCTGGTAGGCAAGTAGGACTTATTAGATTGACCCAGAACTAAACACTTTGTAGTGAGAGAATGTTAAGCAGGTCACACAGGTGGAATATCTCCAGCATTTGATTTGAAACATCACCCGGTGATGTTACATTTTTCTGTTAACTTTTGCATACTACAACTGGAGTTCTGCATTGTAGTATGCAAACACAACATTTAATTATTATTATGCAAAACTCACATTATTCATTCCTTTGTACTTCCATTGGGGTTCCTACTGCATCTAAATACAACCCAACAAAAACACCCAGCTGGCAATAAGTTCATGTTTTTTGGTGTCTGGAAAATGAGCCTTTTCAAAGATCTCCTGATTGTTAAGTCACAATCGATGGGCGCTGCGCCATTACCTAGCAACTCCAGCAAAATCCAGCTTGTCACCTAGCAACCCAAGCTGACACGATCTGTGTTAATGAGGAACAATTTGTTTTAAAAAAAGATAATAGTAGTTATTTACCTTGTTATATCTGCTAACTGTTAAGGGTTTCATGAAGGAACCTACTCTGTAGGTTACAGATCAGTTTTGCATTGGAAGGATTCAAACCAGGTCTGGGGTTTGTGCACCTTTAGGACATCCAACTGCTAGAAAAGCTAATTCCCCATGCATCTAACTAGCAAGGTGTGCTAGAAATGAATAACTACATTACTGACTGGCTGACTGACTGGTTGATTAACTTACTGTGTGTCTGTTTGTTGTGCACTCAAGGACATCCGTTCGGTCTGTACACAAACCTTTCCATACACATACACACTCTCACATCTTCTCTCCAGAGTGACAGGGAGAATATTTCCTTGTTTACTCAAGTGCCACTTCATGATTAAAAACTAATCAGGCTTCATTCAGACTGGGATACCCCACACACTGACACAGACTGAACTCTAATTACCTTAACAGGAGAGCCAAGAGTGAGAGGCAGAGACACATGTACGGAGAGAAGAAGGATGCAAGCGGATGAAAGTAGAGCTGTGAGGAGCAGGCGAGATGTGAAAATCAGATCTACTAGGAAGTGAGACAATGCATGGCTTGTGTCAGATACAAAAGATCATAAATATGATTGAAGGTCAGAGCCATTGACTTTATAGGTATGGATGAAGATGCTGTCCAAGCTAGGGAACAATATTGGAAAGTCTTCTGCACCCTCTGCTTGACTTTCTGGCCAATCACATGAGCCTGTACAGTCAAAGACTGATCCATCCTGTTAACTTGCCACCTTAATGTGGTGGAGGGCGTTGGGAAGCTGGGGTTCTGTGTGGGCTCTTTCTACAGTGTTCCACCAGAGGGAGCCAGGGGGTTGCTGCTCACCGGAGGGCAGACCTGCTGAGCAATTACACACCTGCAAATCATCAGCTTCATCAGCCAGAGGTTAAGAGGAGCCAGGTGCCAGTCCACCGGCACCTAAGTGTTATGGTACTCAGTGCCATATAAGGCACTATATGGTACTCCCTATGGAGGCTTTAGATGGGTTGTGTTTTACCCCTGAGGCACAGCAGCATCCACAAGAGGTTCTGACTAGTGCTTATGCACCAAACAGCTGTTCAGATTACTGAGCTTGGAAGGGGGGCCATGTGGTGCTCCTGAGGGACTTCAGTGTCCAAGTAGGCAATGACGGTGTTACCCGGAGTTTTATGACTAAGATCAGAACCAAAACGTTTGATTAGACTTCTGTATAAAGCATGGAAAGTCTGTAACAAACATTACGCTCAAGCACAAGGTATGTAAGAGTACCTGTAAAGGCCAAGCCCAAGTTTTAAATCACTGAGACACCGAGGTCTTTACATCTGGTCAGTGTCCATTTGAAGCCAGACATATTTCCAAACGCTTGTTGACAGCACCTAGTTACGTCAGTGCTCTTCCTAATGGAACACCTCACAAAGAAAGGTTCTTACCATATAGACACTGATTACCTGTGTGATCTATTCCACATTCACAAATACATTCATTTATCACCTGCTCCTACAATACCTAATGCAATACCAAAGTAAATGCTTAGAACCTCTTACACCCACATCACTTATAGCCTCACAGCTATTGGCGTGGCAGCTGGACCCACCGGTGGGTCCGTCGGGTTCTAGAGGCTAACTTAGGACCAAAACCTGGTTAATGACATGACTGGTGCCACTTAGCTTAACTGGCCAGTAAACTGGATTGACTTGAACCTTACAGACATGGTCAAGAGAATAGTTAAGTTGGTTGATATTTTTGCAATAAACTAGTTTTTGTAATGACTTGAAATTATATTCTAATATACAGAGAAACTGAATGTTGAGTTGTCATTAACTGTAATCCATAACCATCAATATGGTCCAATATTAACCCTTTATTCCATTTCCTTTTTCTAATTGAAATTCAGAAATAAATGAACTGAATATTGCAATCTGCATAAAGGAATCAAACATTCCGGATTACTGGTTGATTATCCCAAACCGTTCTAGAGTAACCTCTGATGTGACGACATGTAGTCAAGAAGGCTACACTTTGTTGAAAGAGATTTGGTTCATGGAGTATGGGTATCTATAGACTCAAATGTTCAGACACATTTAATCTGATATTAAAACCCCATGAAGAGAAACACAAAACAGGAAAAATACATAATGTAAAAGCAACCCAACATTCACTCATTTTAGTTTGTGAATATTTTCAGTGCTAGCACTGGAACATAGTTCAGAAGGAGTGGATGCAGCAATTGATGGCATAAATCTCACTCATAACACCTTAGTGACTGAGAAAGTATTAGCTTAGGATTTCATAAAGGATGGTGCAGCTTGTTGGAGTGAGAATTGTTCACAGCCAGTGATTTGCAGCTGATTCTAACACAACACGTACTATTGTTCTAGTCTTCTTACTTTATTTACTTTGAGTCCTGTTTTCATTTGTAGACAAAGGCTATTCACTGAATATTTTGGCCATTATTTTTGTCATGGAAACAAACACTGATAAATACTTTTTATCCCTGCATTTTATTATATCAAAAAAAGCTTTTTCAGAAGAAAATTTGCACATCATTTAAATGACTCGTCCACTACAAATGTTCCTCCCAAATGTAAGGACAGTGTAATTTCCATGATAACATTGCAGCAAAGCCAAAAGGAGCAATTTTTCTGCACTAGACCTTTCATTTCCTGTTCCTCCTTAGTGCTGCTCAATCTGATGAGCAGGACTGATGGTTAGTCTTTCCTTTGTTTTCCTCTTATTGTCTCTTTAGTTGTTCAGCCAAAGTGCAGTGTGACCTTTCTCAGCTCTGCCTCCATCAGTGTAACCTAATGAATGTGTTTTCATCTTTGACGGAGAATTACTCCACAACTCACTCTGACAAGGGCTTGAAGCAGCAGGATATAATGTAGGTTTCTCAGTTTGTAAATTGTTAACCTCCCCACACTGGGTGTAACAGATTCTGTCCTGCTTTGGGGATGGTTGGGTGCTGCTTCACTTTCCTCTCAAAGTCCAAAAATAATTGGTTGTTAATTGATGTTTGGGGGTTCGGGGGGTGGATGGAATCAAACTCACAACTTTCCTTGTGAAAAGTTGCATTCCTTTTATTCTTCCTATGGATCCACATGTGCAGATCCATAGGAGACATCAGTCAGTGTCTTATTCAGGCATTGCAGCGGCTACCTATGTGGTGTTCTGGGGGAAATTGTAGTCTGTGGTTTTACAGAAGAGTTATGGATTCAACTCAGTCAAATGACACAACTTCTTTGGAACTGTGATGCAGTGAGTGTTACGGTGGAGCCAACGGCACATTGTCTGAAAACAAAAACAAACCATCATCCTCCTGTCTTTTTCATAATTTCTGCTTGTAGTAACATCCACCTGTTTTTGTGATCTGTGTGATGCAACAAAGTGTTTCTGTTGCAGTTTTGCAAAATACATCTATTTCGATATGGCTGAAAACTCACCTCTTCCAAGAGCAAAAACTTTTCATTGAGAAGCGCAAGGTTTCTTTTAAGTTGGCGTATTCCCATTTAGCAAATTTATTTACGTAATTTCAACTAGTGTAATTTTATGATAAATGGAAACTAAACTATTTTGTCTGAAAGTTGCTCTAGAACCTTTGTAGTTTCTTTTATCTTTTGGACTGAGAATCTGATTGTATGTCCACTCATGGGTAAAATACCTGAGTTAACAGAGCGTTGTATGCTTCCTGCCAGCAAACTATCAAAATATTCACTAACATGGCGTTGGTCACAAGATAAGTCCAGTGGATTTGATAATCAGCTTCTATTTTCTCTCTTCTATTGGAATCTAAAATTCAATTATTATTTTTTTTATCCAAATACTGCTTTCTATGTGGACTTTCTTTCTCTTTAATAAATAATAACCGCTTGGAATCTGGAATGCTGAGGTTACTTGAGGTTAGGTTTTCCTCAGTCATAAAACCATACAGTTCTTTATTAATTCCAATAAATACAGACCATGGAATCCTAAAGTGGTGTTGTTAAACAAACTGTTAAAAAATTAACTACCACACACCCTCCATAAAAATTTTATAAAAAGAGCATTTATTTCAAATTTTTTTTTCTGCTTCTCAGATTGAAGCACATAGTAAAGCAACAATACAATGTTCTGAAAATATAAGTGTGATGTTGTAACTCTTTTTTTTTTTAAATCTTCTTAACATGTTTTTGTTGTAATACTGGAATATTCTGCATGAATACTAAAATAATAACTTTTAAAATTGTACAAATCTGTACCATAAAACTTGACAGAGAATTAAAAACGAGGCGTTCTCTCACTGCAACAAACACAGATTGCTAGTTTTTCCTCAGGAACAGGGAGAAAGAACCAAGAAATGCAAAATAATGGAATGAACAACGTAAAATACAACAAAATAAAATAAGAAAGGAAGAAAATGCTGTGTCCGCTCAGGCAAAAAATAATAATAATCAAAGCTGATATTTAACTTTAGGCAGGGAATTTCTTACAACTTTCCAAAGAAAAGAAAAACAAATATCTTTTATTTGGTGTGTGTTCATTAAAACAGTAAGAACACTGAAGTGTCGTCTGCATACAGTTAAACATCAGTTTGTTCCTTTGTGGCTGCAGCCAATGAAATAACTCTTACTGTAATAATAATAATAATAATAATGATGATGATAACAACAACAATAATAATAGAAAACAACAGTAATAATAATATAACATTAAAAAGAAGGTGAACAAAAACACACACTCTTAAAAAGGATGTTCGGGTGTCAACCTTTCCGGGATTCCATCACCCCGTCCCGCCCCACATGTGCACAATTTATGTTTAAAATCAACACATGTTGATGCAACATATGTTGCAGGCAACACACTACTGCTCTGGAAAGTGTTCACACCCCCGTTAAAGTGACAGATTTCTGAGATGCACACAATGAGACTTTGCTAAATTGCCGGATTTTCCTGATATTTGATAATTAGCATATTTTAGCTAAGTTTTGCAAAGATCTTACAGAAAAAGAAGGATCTAATCAGGCATAGGTATCAGTCAGGAGAAGACAGAAAAAAAATTCTAATACAAAGACATTAGTGATTATCCAAAGCACACCACGGTTACAGTGGCGTATTAGTCATTATGTCAAATTTAAGTTCAGCTTAAATTGGACAGCCCTTGTCTACTGGGGTCTGTGGACAAGAAACATTCTTAGAATTTGTGTGATTTGGAAAAGTTTTCCAAAGTAGAGAGAGAAAATGTTGTGAAAACAAGATGTGGTTTTCTATGATCATTCCAAAGAATTCAAAATGTTGAAATTCAATCAAAAGTTGTTTCAACTGAGCATAAGCTTAAGGCTGTTCCCACTTATTTACACTTTGTTTTTAGCTGGATTTTAAGGGTTCAATACAAAGGTCTCATCTTTTTTAGCACCAGAAGAACACAGCATTTTACTGGAGGTGTGTTGACTTTCAACAGCCACTATATCTAGGAATGTGGAGGGAGTGACAAAGTTTACATTTACTTTGCTGGGCTAACCAATCAACAGCACATCCTTGTTTAAGAGCGGCCGAGGCGCAGGTTACACCCTCAGAGTGATACGTCATATGTCCGCACGTTGCTCTGTACACACTAAACAAGCAGAAGAGTTTGCTTTCTGAATATACTCTTCAAGTAAAAAAAAAAAAACTTAAAAAAAGGGAAAAAAAGAGAGAATGCACTGGGTTGCAAGAGTTTCTGTTTAAGTTTAAGGCGATTTTTAGAGCTCACAGATTTTTACCCATCGTCATCATTGGTGGACTGGGAATATGGCGGTGATCATTCGTTGGTCGACTCAGGTCAAAATGGGAAACGATTGCTGATGGCAGGAGTTTGGACAAACCGGGTCTGTGGAATAAAAACGTCTTCTCTTCTTAGAGAAGACTCAATCACTAAGGGAAAAAAAATCCACAGTTTGGAAATGGAGATACTTTTTCAGTCCGTTTCTGTTTGGGAGTAGAAAAAAATGGGTGATACTTGTGAAGCACTGTCACGGATACTCCTACAGCCCACTTGTTGGTGCAGCTACCAAAGCTAGTGGTCTCGATCTTCAGTCTCTGCTTTTCGTGTGTGCAAACCCCTGGAGTTGTTGTTGAATTATTATAAGGCCACCATACTGTGAAGATGCTCTGCTCATCTTCAGAGTATCAACAACCCGGAGTCGGTCAACTCATCTGATCTGTGGTACCTGCTGCTTTCGGTCGACAGAACAGCATGTTAAACTTCTTCAGATTTCATCTGGTTGCAGGCTGTTGCCAGACCCCAAAACACACTTTTTTTTTCTTGCTCTTCCTCGTCTGCTTTAAGAGAGAAACAGAATGCAATATGCCCTGCTGCTAAGGGAGCTGTTAAGAGAATAAAATATCTCCCTGGCTGCCACCTTTGAGGAAGTACATGAATCTAGTCCACAAAAGTATATGCTATATCCAAGATGGTACACTAATATGGTTCCCATCAAATTTTCTCTTAAACAGACATACTGGTGACAGAACTCTCAGCCCTGCAAAGCTCAAGTCTATAGAAACAGTGGAAAAAATGAACCATAGAAGAGACAGAAGAGATTTAAGAAAAAGGAAAGGGCAGCGGTTCAAGTCAGCATCCCTCTACTCAACCATCCAGGGGAACCGCCATGTGGAAGGGAGGAGCTGTTAATGTTCAGATTGGCATGAACTAGTTGGTTATAACTGGAACGTGAATGAACCTTCAGTCAGCGCATCCTCATGGAATCGATGAATTCGAAATCAGGTGGTCGTCCTCCGCCGGAAAGACCGCTGTTAAGAGTCCTCGCCGTCGTCCTCGTCGAGAACCGAGCAGTCTTTCGTCCCGTACAGATCGGCTAGCTTCCTGAACCTTGGCCCCCAGCTCTGCAGATAGTCATAATCCAAGTCGGACTCTGTCGTGACCGACTCGAGCGAGCTCAGTGAACCGGCCAGCGATCCCCTGCCCTCGTAGCCATAGATCTGGATGGAGTCGTAGGGCGGCGCCGTGGGGTCGCCATCGGCCTCCGCGATCCGAGTCTTGATGAAGTCGTCCACATCGACGCTGTTGGGTGCCGGGCGACCCACGCCAGGCCTGATGGGGTACTGGAGTTCCGGTTTGATGTCTTTCCTTGGCAGGAAACCGTTGGCACCGTCTGGGTTCTGGGCGAAAAAGGGTAGCGGTAATAACACACAAACATTGACAGAAAGACGGGGAAGACATCTTATTGCTGGAGCAACTCTTCCTTACCTGCAGTGTCGCGATGTCGAAGGCCTCCGTGTCTTCCTCGCCGCCTCCTTCATCATCATATGTAATGATATTTTCTCTGATGTCCTCCTCCTCGAACACTATCAGCGGCTCCTTCTTTTGACGCCTCAGTGCGACAAACAGAACCACAATGGCTGCCAGGAAACAAAACACCACATTAAACAGCTTGTTTTGGCATTGGATCCGTCTTTCAAATCCGAGCAGCAAATGAGTAAACGCTGCACTGCAATGAGTGTGGATAATTGGCATACCCCTTGGGGAGGCCCGTTAAAGACTAATTCATATTTATACTACTGTGATGCACACATGTCCGTTTAATTGCTTGTAATTTTCAAATATGTCTTTTGAAGGTTTTCGGATGCATCCTGCTAATCTTAGAGCGCGGCGTCATATCTCTATCTCGGCTCTAATGAGGATGATGTAGCCTGAATCAGTCAGCGAAGACCAGGAAGATGAAATGATTTCAACTGCAAACACACTTCCAAGATGTCTTTGAGGTTTTAGATTTGCGATCAGAAGATATGGGTATGATACTGTGATGAAAAAATTAATAATAATAGAACAAAAGTAAGATTTGGTTGGCTCAGACTGATTAGTACGATCTAATGACACCAAGATCCACAAATCCAAAGTAGTGTGTAACTGTGAACTGGTTGGTTTTACAAAATCTTTGACAGTTGAATTTCCTCATCCCACCACCTTCTGCCAGGTTTTCCTGCAGGACAGGATTGTATTTCGCCACCTGCATTCTCACAAAATAATGCTGCCACCACCGTGTGGGGATACGAGTTAAGGGTGAAACATTAAGTCAAAAAGTTATCGACCAACTAAATCAAGTTGGTCGATAACACAAGAATATGAGACCAAATAATCCTGTGGCAACAACATTTAAGACCTGTGTTAATGTACTTACGGTTCATAAGAGTTAGCAGACACACTAACTGCACTGAGGTATTTCAGCTGCCTGAGCTGCGTGTTGATATGCTCTAAAAGAAATTCTGCACATATTTTTCCCGGATAATTTGGTATGTCCGCTGAAATAACAAACTGCTGTGATCCAATGAAGTTTAGTGTAAAACTGTTAAACCGATCATTTTAGAATAAGCTTTACAGCAATGGCAAAGATTTAATAAATGTCGAAATAATTATTTATTTACAGAATAAATAAACTAAAACGTATGGTGTGCTTTTTTATTATTCGCCCCTTTTATACTGACATCCCCAAATAAAAAGCAATGTAATCACCGTTAGATGTCCAACATAGTTCAACTTGGTGTGTATATTTTTTTTTTTTACCGTTTCTTACCGAGCAAAATGACAATGCAGGCTAGAATTGCAATCAGAGCGCCGGTGCTGAGCCCAGCAGGCAGGACGTAGGGCTCCACATTACAGGAGAGGATGGAGTCTTTGCTGTCGCAGGAGCAGACTCTGATGGTCAGGGTGTTGGTACTGCTCATGGAGGGGAAGCCGTTGTCGTTTATTTCAATGGGAAGGTAGTAGACATCCTGGGTCAGACGGCTGAAGCCTTTGCGGAGCACATAGATGCTGGCTGTGCTGTCTGTAGAGGGGAGAAGTGAAGACATGCAGGTGAGCTGGCTAAATAACAGTAAGAGACACAAACATGTGCAAGAAGGAAAACGATTTCCATCCCATAACTGCTCAGCAGCTCAAGTGGCTGGAATGCCCGAATTCACAGGATTTGAAGACGGTGCCATTTACAGCTGTTCTATGGAGCTCAGTAGATGCCCAGTTCCACCAGGTGATTGCTAATTGCTGCTGCTAGTCTGGAGGAGCTGAGGTGGGAATATTATATAAAGGTCAATAAGCTGATTTTGCATAATCCTCCTGGTTTAAATATTGTATTCTTGTTCGTGCTTGCATTACTTTGAAACAACTTGTGGATTTCATTTGAAAAAGGAATGAATGTGACGTGTTTCTGTCGTAGAAATGAATAAACTACATACTACATTTCTGCATCATGGGAATTATCTGTAATTTTACTCATCAACCTGAAGTGACGGGTTTTCTTGTTTTCTAAGCAAAAATTATATTTTGCTGTCAACTTTTGCTTTTTCGTTCTTTTTTAAAATCTCATTTGTGCTTGTGCCTATCAGCACCAAATCCTCCCGTTTCAACAGCTGAAGGTTCCAACTGAGCTTCATATCACTGGTCTCGTTTTAATGCCAAAAACCTGATGGGCCAGAGGGAATACTTATAATATCATCTTCCTCTAATCTTGATTATTCTAATAATCAAGATTTGAGAACTTTTGCCAGTACAGTTGTTCCCACCATCAGTATTTATAGTTGGTTGTGACTCTTGTTCATAAAAGTTATTGGATCCTGAAATATCACTAGTTGGTGTCTATAAATCCTGCTTGAAACAGAGTGTGTAGCGTATTTACAGCACTATTCATAAATACTGATCAGAGGTGATAAATACAAGTGGGGATTGTAAAAAAAACATGAACCAACAAACCCTGCAGGTTAAAACAGTTTCTGAATTACTCTGGAACTATTAAGACCATCATTTCTAAATGTGTTTTGTAAGCTCTCTCTCTGTAGTATAATCTAACAGAACAACTGTAGAAAGCAGTGGAGAAAGGTTTAGCTGAACTGGAGTGGCGGCCTCTCTGACTGGACCAGTTGGGAACCGGCTCCTCCCCTGGTCCAGCAGTAAAACTGCTTCGCCACAAAAGCTCACATCCCAGTGATGTGATTCTGGAATTAGTGGGTTTGAGGTGGCACCTAAGTACGTCGTGTCATCTCTCTCTCAGCTGCAGAGAGTGCACCACACATGCTGGGCCATGATCAGCCTCATGCAAACCCACAATTACAGCTTGCCACCAAAGTGCTTCCAGTGCTAAACTAGAGCTGGTCTTACAGCCAGGTCTCCAGTGGCAGTAAGAGAACCAGCTCCTTCTGTTTCCATGAAGGATCATAGTGCATTAAAGGTGTTCAACTTCAAAGATCTGATTACCTATCCCAGCATCTGTTCAAGTAGTTCCCTAATATCACCACCTTAATGTGTTAAAGCAGTTTTCATCAAAACGCGGTGTTTGTGAACGCCACACAGATCCAATCTGGCGATCTGAAAGTTGAAGTTGAACACAACTGTTGGAGCGCGATTAATTAAAACCACTAAAGGTTAACAGTGTTAATGAGCTGAGTCGAAAATAGTGTTTGTGGAATCAGTCAAATATAATCAGCTGTTAGTGCAGCTCTAAGCATTTACCTGCTTAATCTGTGAGACGATATAAAATAAAAACAGCTGGAAAATAAGAAACATTCAGCTTGAGGTCCTCTGATGCTAGTATGACTTTTATTCTTCTAAGGTTTTTCTGGGACCAGTGGCCTTAATTTGCAACAGATAAGAAGGAAATGGGCAGAGAGAGTAAGGGAGAAGACATGCAGGAAAAAGTGCCACAGTAAGGAATCAAACCCTGAACACTTGTGTCAAGGACTCCGTATAAGAGACGCCCGCTCTACCTTTACACCAGGCAACACCGCTATTCTTCTGCTTCAAGTTACACTTATCAAAAGTCAAACTAAACTCAGAGGTTAACATGACGGTCTCAATGTTTCTATGTCCTGACAAACAGAGTTCTTTCCTCTGATCCAGCAGTGAATTGCTGCTGGTTAGCCCATATTTTCAGAGTCAGAGCAAGAGAATAGAGGTGGGCGATATCGCTTAAAATTTTATCATGATATTCGGCTGTATTTATTATGATAACACAAATAGTGCCTTTAACCCTCCCACGGTTTCAACAGATGGGGTTCATTGGACCCGAGAGCTTTTTACCAAAGTTTTTTGAGTGGTTTTGGGAAATGACGGTCTGATGGGACACCCCCAATCCACACTCCTCCTGAATGTCGCGGTAAGATGCATTGGGTTTTCTGCTGCTGTAGCCAAGCTGCCTCAAGGTTTGATGAGCCTAGTTTTCTAAAATTGTCCTTCAATAACATATTTCTGTCCGCCCAACAGCTGCACGAGTGCATTTTTGTTTCCATATCTTTGTAAAACCCATAGTCTAGAAAATCCCAGAATATCAGCAGCTTTGAAATACGCAGACAAGCCCAATGAGGCACCAACAACCATGACACATTCAAAGACTTCAAAAGCTCACAGGTAAAACATGCTTTTACACACACGGCTCTCTTCCCATGACATTTCCTCTCTTATCTGCTGTCTTCTCCACTTCCCTTAACTCTCGTTTCCCTTCCTATTTTGTCTCTCACGGCTCTCACAAAACCTAATTCAATCAGTTGGCCCCCCAAAGACACACGTACAGACGGACAGAGACCCCACCACAATTAATATGGCCCGCAGGACATGTGCGCATTCATGAGTGTGCGGGAGAAAAATTCAGAGCACCTGCTTATTTCTACGAGGCATGTAAGCCTCCATCTGGTCGTGCTTTGATCTAATTTGAGTAAAGGAGGGGGGGAAGGTGTTGAATAAGAGACTGCAGAGGAAGAAACAGGAAGGCTGGCTGCAAAAATAAAGTGTTGGAGGAAGAAAAACAAAGAAATCGGTTTCTAAATTGATTTACCCCTGTTGTCTTTGAGTGAGAAGTTCTGGTTGTGGGCGACTTCAGGAGCGAGGCTGAAAGTGAAGTGTTGCCGGTGAGCCATCTCGTCTTTGTCCACAGCGCTGACTGTTTCGATAACCTGCATCACACAAACACAGGAGACTAGGCGTTGATACAAAACAGTCACTGAGCGTTTATGCCTCTCAATGCTGAGGAGTTCTCCGCACCGCCTGGTGCCGATGAGCGTACCTTCCCCGGCGCCACGCTTTCACACATGTGGACTTCGTTGTTTGTGGCAAACTCTGGGGAGTTGTCGTTGACGTCTTTCACTTTGATGTTAACTCTCACTTTGGTGTCTTGGTGGTGACCGCCTGTGATGCACATAAAATAATCAGTACGCTGTTGCTACCAGGCATATTTAAAGCAGTGTCAAACACATTGAAGTGAGAAAACCTTCTGTTCTCGAATCTGTGACTGTTTATTTGTCTGTTTAGTAATCTATTCTTGGCATTGAGGGACAACATTGTTTTCTTGCAAGATTGTCTGTCAATCAGAGAGCCTCTTAGAATTCTAAGAATGCAACAAGCCACTAATTATTTCTGCTGTCTACCGCGCACTGATTCATGTCTATTTACAGTAATGTGTCAAGGAATTCGAACATATTTTCATGCTGCAACTATAAACCTTAATGTACAGTGGACCCCCGACCACTCTCTGCTTAGTGTCCACTGATTCTCTTAGTAAAGGATTTTTTTGTGGAATACCACTCAAAATTATTTGTGGAAAATGTGCGTATTATATCTAAAATAGTAGTTGGAGGAAAATGCAGCTTTGGGAGCTGAAATAACTAGGCACAACGTTACTTAATACACTATCAGCTGGAGTTGGCAAAGCAGTCAATCCAGGAGCGGCATTCATTTTCCTTGGAACTAACTGGATGAACCCCAAAGAGCAGAGTTAAGTTAGACAGGGGATGTTCGCTTCTGCTGTAATGTTAAAACAATTTCCACTGTAAATATTGATGAATATTAAGGTATATTGATGTTTGAAATATTAAAATATGCAATTCCAAGTGTTTTTAGAGGGGGGCCTAAAGTATTCACCGATTTCAGCTGCAGGCTGTGGACCCTAACACAAGGAATCATTTTCTGTTTTTAAATGTTATTTTTAGGCTACAAACTACATGTTCTTTCTTAATTTTTCCATTTTATGGAAAAAATATGAAAAATATGAAAAAAGTCATACTTAAAAAAATGTGAATTAATAATTGGAAAAATGTATTTAAATTGGAAAAACATCTGAAAACTATGTTGTTTTCCTTTCACTTATCAGTTATTTACATAGACTATATCTATATCCAGATAAAATACACAGATATATGTGGTTGCAGTGTAAAAAAATGTCACAATCATGTCAAAAATTATAAAAGGACAAATGACAAATTCGGAATATCAAACATAAGAAAAAAGGATGGGAAGTATTTCTGTGTTGTAGAAATGTACATATTTGCTGAACTTGTCAGCGTATGTTTTCCACTACCCTGCAATTACTGGCCGTTTATTTAAGCTTCCCAGTGCCTAAATGTGGTTAGCATAGCCTGCAATGCTTCTAACTTTGTGGGCGACTAGTCCGTTTCCATCTGTCCGTCTGGCGTCGAGCACGCCACAGGGAAACCACATGGCGCTCTGCTAGCTTGAGCCCTGGCCACAGAATACCAGGGTGGGGCCACAGTGGCCTGTGAAGATTTCTGGCGTTAAAACCAAGGAGAAAAATCTTCCTCGTGTCTGTGGGTGGACAAATCTAACTGATTTTCTTTAGTTTTCATTTGTATTTTTTTTTTACTTTCCCTTTGCTAATAAGGGCTTCCTGCACCACTTAGCGTCGACACTGTTAACGCCACCAGTGTGCTGCTTCTCAAAATCAGACCTAAACCTTTTGCGTAACATCAGACTGTTGATCTATAGAAACATCTTAAAATGTGTGAATGCTCTAGTTCTTTACCCCTTTCATGGTTTTTGTCTCATTAAACAAAAAAACAAATGTAAAGTCAAAATACTAATGTTACTAATTTAGCCAAAGCTAATATGTAAAAAAACTACCTAAAGCAATCTTTCAAAAAGTAATGAATCTTTTTTTCACTTTATAATGATAGACTTCAAAGAGAATCAAGCCAGTTTCCACATTAATGGTCAGTATTTCTAACTAAAGAACTTTGATTCTACCTCAGTTCGTTCTGTATTTAAGTCCTTTCCCAGCCACAAATCATGATGCAAACTGCCAACTTTGATTTTACAACCTTGAAGAATTACAGAAGTTCTGAAGGCAAAGGACTGGTTCTGTTCCTTTGAATTCAGATCTCTATTAAGTCTTTGTGGCATAGAGTCAGCACAGTGACAGAGACATTGTACCAACATTTTGGCCCTTAAGTTCAAGGGTAAATACTGTTTTTGTTGCCTTGTAATAAGCTTTGATGATTGGGCGTGTTTGCTTTGGTGTACATACCAATTTCTGTAGCTGAAACTGAAATATTGTGCCAGGGTTGTGTTTCTCGGTCCAGCGGTCTGTTCGTGGTGATCATTCCGTCTTCTGAGATGCTGAAGAACTGATCCACATCCGTGTACCGAGGAATCATGTATCTGTTTGTAGAAAACATGCTCTATAACACAAGACTCAACATGTTCATAGACTTTACCATTTGGAGTATGTCACTCCATAATCTCAACTTTTAGATTCACTGATCTAAGTGTCTATGTGCCTGGCCACACATTGTTTTACTGTTACCTGACAGGATTGTTGGCAACATCCGTGTCCTTGGCATGAACCCGTCCCACCGGGGTGCCTCGAGGCGCGTTCTCCTCCACCTCAAAAGTGTAACTAGAGGCTATGAAAACGGGAGGCTCATCTGCGTCCTCCACCGATATCTGCACACCAACACAAACAACCGCTGAAGGGCTCCTGTGATGTTTGCTTTATTAAACCGGCAAACAAATATGCACGCATCGCTCTCTACACTGTGCACCCAATGAAATGCATGCATTATTGACTTTTCTGCTCCTTTTCACACACAAAACTACCTTGATTGTGGCTTCATCCTTGTAAGGTCCCCAAGCGAGAAATCGAGGGTCTATGTGTGGGTTGGACCCCTCCACCTTCAAAGTGTAGGACCTCTTCGTCTCAAAGTCCACTTGCTGAGAAAGTAGACACAATGGATTTTATTATTATTATTATTATTATTATTATTATTATTATTATTATTATTATTACTGCAAATACATACAATATTGTTTAATCCAAAGAACAGAACTACTATCCATCCCCTGCAGAAGCTGAGTTGATGTTGCAAACTACATGAATGATCAGTGCTGAGCTTTCATGTTCAGGTAGGGGGAGCTGTTGCCACAAGAATGAATCGAAGGAGCTTCTGTTAACAAGCCAAAAAAAACAACCAAAACCCAGTAACCCAAATAGAGACTTTGATTTTAAAACTGTTCCTGGTGTATGATATGGCATGATATGACAGGATTATTTCTGGAAGTGAATGAATCATTGGATTGTTTCTGTTCTGGCTTCTTTCATCATCGGATGAAAAACAATAGTGGTGTGTTTCTAATGAGCCAGGATGAGGTCTGGGAGTCTGGGATGCTGCGTGATGAGGAGGAACAGAAACGCTTCCAGTCACCGAGAGACGAAGCAGGACCGCGGCGGCCCCTTTCCGCCAGCAGAATTAGGCAGAATTTAATCAGTTACACCTTGACAATGGAGACCGCTGTATTAATCATCCACTTTTAACACACAGCTTGCCAATATATCAGCTAACATATCAGTAAACTCTAAGACACCTTTGAGGTGCTGAATTTATTCACATGGAAGTCAGGATCACTTCACTTTTTACATACAATAGCCTCGATGCAGAATCGATTTGTGCCCTGAGGGGTTTTTTTTTTCCCCTCATTGCAAGCATATTTTCCTTACACATCACATTCTCATCTAGTCATATCAAAAAAGTTGCACTGCAATTACAAAGCAATGACCCTTGGTTAAAAGGCACAGTGGATGTTACGCCTCTAATGATCCTCTCTCCTGATGTGCAGAGTCTACACTGCTGCAGGGAAAACTTCTAAGTCAACAATTGTTCTGGCAGTTATCGTATGATGCAATACCCAAGAGGTGCTCTCTGCTAAGATTGCAAGGCAGCGTGCTTCGCCAGCAGCACTTGGCAGCAACCTCATATGCAGCTGTAATCATAGCAAGTGACACTCTTTTGGGTGTTATTGTTTGGTCTTAAACAATCATCCTTTGCCACAAAGACATCGCTATTCCACCTGAAAATGGTGATGCTGAACAGGATATATCCTGGAGCAGGTGTGATCTTTTACACTCGGGCTGCTGAGCCTTTGGTAAACGTTGATTTTGGAGTAGCTCTGTCATGTTGGTTCTGATTTGTTCTCTTTGTAGACTTTTGTTCATCGGTTTTAAAAAGCAGGCTTCAGGGATGCAGAGGGGGGAAGTTCAAAACATTCTGTCATTGGCTCTAGCCATGATAAGTGGTTCTATTCTATTCTGATTATAAAGGCATTTTACATAAATAGTTTCTCATAAAAGCAGGGTTTAAGTATTTAAAACTTTTTAAACTCCAGGCAGGAAATGTTTAATTTTTTTGCCCATCTTGAGAAAAAGTTAAAATAGATAAAAGTACATTAAATATTTTGCCTCCATCCTTGATTAGAGAGATACATTTCAGCAAAATGAACAGCTTGCTAAATTTTCTGTCTGTTTAAAACATTGATGAAATGATGGTGTCTTTTCTTTGAGGTGTCTTTGTAGATTTTACTTTAGGTCTCTTTTGCTTTCTGCAAAATTCCCAGAAGGTTTGGAAGTAGCTTAGAAGACATTTTAAATTTGTGGCAGTATACCCATCGTTTGCCTCTAAATCATTCAATTTAATTAAGGTTCACTGGGCAATTAAGGTTTGCTTTTCTAGATGTATGCTCTGATATTTACCATGAAATTGAATAGAAACCTCAACATTTTTAAAGTTCAATCTGTCAGCCAAGTCATATGGTTTGGGGCTTTTTTTGTCTGCGGTTTCATAATTTTAATTTAATTATCAAATTATGGTTAATGTGATGCAATAGCTTCTGTAATGGGATTACGTTTACAGTCCCATCCATTGATCGCTATCCATGGATCCCCAGCTGAGCCCATTTAACTGAATTCCACACGGAGGAAGATGCCTTTGAATCCCCTGCCAGATATCACCTTCTCCTACAATGAAAGTCTCTGGGAGATATGTCTACAGTAGGCAGGTTCCAGTTCTGGTACCAGAAAACCACCCAGATACTGAAAAGAAGGAGTGACTCAAGGAAGGAATCAAGGTCAAAGACAAGCAAAGGGATTGCAAAAAAATGGAAGAATGAGGGGAGAAAAGGAAAGAACAGAAAGACGAGAAGGAGAAAGGATGCAAGAAAGGAAATCATAAGGGACACATGGAAAGGAGGACAGAGGTGAAGGAATAAGGAAGGATTCATAGAGGGCGATAGAGGTAGGACAGAACAAGGGATGTAAAAAAGAGAGGAAGAAATTAAGGAAGGAAGGACAAACCAGTTAGTATATTTGGGAATAAAATACACTACATTGTGATCTGAATGTTATAATCTAAAGGTCCAGACTCCAGAAAGGCCAGTGAGGTCCTTCTACTACAAAATGGCTCATCGATGCTTTTTTTTGGACCTTACTTTATGCATTGGTGAACTGTCACTGTGGAACAGCATCTGGCCCCTTCCTAACTGTTTCCACAAAATCAGAACTCTGCACTAGAATGTACACTTGAAACCATTCAGTCAGGCAAGAGGTGTTCTCCTGGTAACTACCAAAACCAGACTTTGTATTGTGGCATGTTTCGTCACTCTGGAGAACATATCTCCACCAGTCTGGTGTCCAGAAAGCTTTAGAGAACCACACCTGTTGCTTTTAAAGGGTCAGGTGGAACAGCTTCTTAAGGAGACCCTACAAAGCTCTCTGCAGACTGTGCTTGAGGTAAACTAAATGCCACACGAAGTTTGGATGTGTGTAACTGTTAACAACAGAAAGTTGATGAACTTTGCACACTATGTGCAGCTGCACCACCCACTACGTAATTTCACGTTTCTAGACTGAACTGCAGTATAACTGTTGTTATCCTATCAACAGTTGACCTTCGAACATTGAGGAGCCAGGGAATTTCAGAAATGTAATCATAGCGTACCGTTACGGCCCCATGATGAAATTCACCAAGTTCCTGAGCGAAACTAATCCTTTCACAGATGTTTGCATGTTTTCCCTGTAAATGCATGGGTTCTCTCTAGGTACTCTGGGTTCCTTCCACAGTCCATAAACATGACTATTACATTAGTTGATCTCTCTAAATTGCTCCTAGGTATGAGGAGCAATTTAGGACAATGACTCTGGACTCTGGACAAGTCATTGTCCAGTCATTGTCTGGACAAGTCATTGTGCACCTGGCGCTGGAACCACTAGAGATAGCTACCAACCTAGACAATGAAAGGTTGCCTGTAGCATTCTTCATGCCTAAGAGATTGATTTTATATAACTGTGGCAATGGAAGAGGTAGGAATGCCTGCAATCAATGATTTGATGGAGTGACCAAATACTTTTGGCAATATAATGAATATTTTTCTTATTAAGCACTTGATCCACTCACTTGGTACATTTAGTGACAAGTGTCTAAAAAGCCACCTTATGCAAAAAGGACAGCACTTTAAATGTTACTGAAAGAATCTGAATGAAACAATAAGCTATTTTCTGAAAGTGACTTTATGCTTGAAATCATCTTTGGTTTTGGGTTTGTCTAGCTGTTAGCTCCACAGACCCAAAAACAATTAACGAGTGAGGACTCATGCACAAATTTAAAGCTAGAGAGTCTGAGTTGTGCAGCCTGGACGGCTAAATAAGGCACATTAATATGTGCTGGAGGCAGGTAATCCTGTTTATCATTCATAAAAGATCCCGAATCCAATCAAGATTACAACTCCGAGCGAATAAAGTCCACCGTGTTCTGTGATCTAACACGTTATCAGAAAGTAACACCTCCTCTGAATGGATTGCTGCGCACTCATCCAGTTGCAGATAAACATGTTTAATACGGTGATGACAGGTACAGTCGAAGAAGAATAGATGTGACCCACTTCTTTCATTTTCTCATTTCTGTCCCTGCCTCCCTCTCTTCTTATCACCACCCTCTCTTTATTCTCTCCCTCTTTCTATAATCAGTCTGATATAATGATAATAATATTCACAATAATACCCCTCCTTCTCCCTATTGCTTTCTGTAGCACACATACACACACTGCTCCTTAATATTCTGTGGACTGCTTTCGTCAGGACACAGTTGAAAGAGAATAGCTGATTAAAGCTCATCCCCGTGTGTCTGTCTTTGAGGAGGAGAGAATAGAGATTAGTGAAGGCTACTCTTGATGCTGATTTGAAAGTGTGTATAGGTGGAAGTGCATGCATGTGGTCGTATGTGTGTGTGCATGTGTGAAGGTATGTGCTTGCTTTTAATTTCGTGTGACGATACCTTCAGGGCACAAAAGGTTTTGATTTCCCCTGAGACGAATCAAGACCCAATAATTTCACATGCATGCACGCACACTCTCCCCTGCGTACATACAAACACTTTCAAGTTAAAATGGCGTCATCAGATCAAGGGGGGAGAGTGGGGAGCAGGCAGAGGTGGGTGTGATCATCTCATTCTGCACTTACGCACTTTTAATCAGGATTCGGCTAATGAGCTATTATTCCAAGAGACACGAGGAACTGCGGTAATAGGCTGATGTGTGGCAGTTTCGACAGATCTGTTTATGGTCCAGCGTTGCCTTCAAATCAGCATCAGTAAGATCTCACTGACCAAATCAAGATAAATTTACTATATTAACAACTCAAAGGTCAGGGTATGTTACAGATGGCCTCTCTGAACTAGCTAACCAATCAGCAGAGGACCAGAGGACTTCAAACTTTAATGCCTGCTCCAACGTTTAAGGTCAAGACATTAAAACTGACAATGCGCAGCATAAAATATAGAGATAAAAAACTTCTTTGGGTTACCAAAGATCATTTGGACCTTATGGCCATTTCTCTACACCATGGCTCAACTCTACCCTACATCACCTGAGGTGGATTTCCACTACAATATTTTGAGGAACAGCTCTGGGCTGCTGGCTACTGCTGTAGCCAGCATCTCACATTAAAGAGTATAGTGATGTGATCTGTACAGTCTGGTCTGTCTGTGACTTTATGTATGACTCAAAACAGGAGAGAGCCAGAAAGGGATTGCAGGTGACCAGACAAAACACTCTAAGTACAGGAGATTGTAGGACGCAACCAGTGACTCCAACCTCTAGTCAGTCGCTGACTGTCTTCTGGCATTGGTTTTTCAGCCCCACTCAGCACACTTGGAACCCCAACGAAGTAGGTTCTCAAAAAAGGGGTCTGTTACCAAAAGCTACCTGTTACTAGCATAAATCCCTCAGGTTTCTCATCATCAGAAGCACCAGCTTCCAAGTCAGCAGCTGTAGCACCTAGACTACCTGAAACAGTGGCACTAACTGCTGATGCTGTAGCAAAGTTTTTTATGTACTTCAGATCCAGTGGAACTTCGCTACTCTCTGTTCTGCCTCCATAGACACGTCCAGCGCAGTTCAGCCATCATTCTCTCTCCTCCCAGTGTTCTAACTTCAACAGCACCCTATTCAAGATCAACATCAAGATTATCTCCATTGAACACAGGTCAGTCTTCTTCAGCATCCTCAACCTCACCATCGTTCCCTGTGCCGTCTTGTCCCATGTCTACACCTTTCCTCAGATACCGACGTATATTCACTCCATTCGTTCTGTACTTAGTTTTCTTCAGTCAGAAGAAACTAATCGTCCTCTGACTGAAGGTTGTCAATCAGACAATGTGGGATGGAACGTGGAGGGGATCTTCATTACAGAACCCCACCATCTTGAATCTACACCTTTCCTCAGGTACCCACTTATATTTGTCTCAATTCCTCTGTGTTCCTCTAATTAGTTTCCCTCGTTTTTTTTTGTCAATTAATAATAAAGTACTTCAGCTCCCTGGTTTTATTGTTCTTGGGTCAATTTTCCTATTATCATCACCCTGGTTCCACATTCCACCTCCAGTCTGCCTGAATTGGAGCAAAACAGACAAACAAAAAAAAAAAACATTGTCTACTGCATCATTCAGAACCTGAGATGGAAGATGTGTAATCGTGTCCCTTAAACAGTAGGAAAAACATACACTGAACGTTCTGACAAAGTGGTTAAAATAGTTTACGGGACTATCTGTGCCTAGTAAGGGTGGGACATCCCACAGTGGGAGGGGTGTTGGGGATGATAACATTAGTTTTTTTGTTGGCTCTAGTGGCCTTTGTTTGAAAGTAATTCGACAGGAAAGAGGGTAATGAGAGAGGGGAAGACATGCGGAAAATGTCGCCAGGCAGGGATTTGAACCTGTGGCCACCGGCACGAGGACTGAGGCCTCAATACATGGGTTGTGTTTTACCCCTGTGCCACCACAGCACCCAGAGCATGATAACTTTAACATTCTGTGGGATCTGGATCCAGACTTTACAAACGGGATGGACATCCAGCAGATAAAGAGCACAAGAAGGCTGTATTTACAGACATAATGATTCCAAGAGCACAAGAATCTAACAGAGGAAATATGGAAGTAGTGAGTGCAGTGGGAACCGATCATATGCAGCATCTTCAAAGAGAACATACCCCAATGTTTAGGACAAGAGGAGAATCTTTTCTCATACATTTAAGAGAATTTCTGTAAGTCAAAAACAGATGGTTTTCTATGTGCTTGGATTCAACATTCAAGACTATTATGACCAATATATCTGTGGAGGTTATACTGTAAATTTTCAACAAGCACTTATGCCTGTCCCTCCAACAAAAACCAAAAGATATATGAAAGAAGAAGCTGTCCCTAACTTTGGCATGGTAATGGATCCAAACCCAGTGACTATTCTTTCACATTGTGAACGCAACACCAAACACAAATCTTTGGAGGATCCCAGCCATGATGAACATTGTGAAAATGACATGAGCCTTAGATTTTAAAAAATATTTTGTGTATTATGAGACAATTTCTCTGTAAGTTTGGCCAAAAAAAACATTCACAGCCTCACCTGCACACTGTATTGTATACACACTCTATACAGTATAATAAGATCTTGCAGTACAAGACCTCCCAGTGCACAGAACACCGTGATATTATTCCTATAGTCTATCTTTTAAAACACTATCCAGTTCCTGTGTTTACAGTAAATGAATAAATAAATCCTTGCTGTGTGTCTTGTGAGCTGGATGCATTGTCAACCACACACACACCCCCACACACATATTAGCTCTTCATTTTGGTGTAATCGCATGATTTGCATTCAGATTATTCTGGTGATTTTTGGATGGATCTTTAAAAAAAAGAATAAAACTTTCATTCAATTTTATTTGTTATTTTACATTCAGTTACAGGAGAGCAATCTGAATTTTAGATATGCACCGCTCTGTCACAGCCCTCTACTGTTGGCTTATGCCTTATTTATGAGTTACCTGTATTGCTCCAGGGCGGAGTAATTATAGTTGTTGATAGAGGAGAAAGGAGCATTATTCATTATTATCACTAACTCATTTCCCCGCGTACTACTGGTGTCATGGCTGGGAGGAGAGCCCTCAGCTCAGAGCGCGCTCAAAGCCTGGCTTCAGCACGGAGCAGAAAATGGATCGCTCATGCAGAAGGTGGTGAAGCGGCATGGAAGAAGAAGAAAAAAGAAAAAAAAAAACACGAGGATGACTGGAATCGATTATTGCAGCAAAAGATTTTCCCACACCATCAGAGAATACAAAGTGTGGGTTGGGGCTCACTGCGCTTCTGAGCGACGTCACGACTGTCTGGGGAGGAAACCCAGCTAACCACAAACACTGTGGCAGCCATAAATGGACATCCTGATAAATATGAAGTAGATATTGTTCAAACACTTTGAATAATTAATTGAACATACTGTACTGTTTGATAGCTAGGATCAATTGGAATGCATGTGATTGAATTGAAATTATATTTTAGTAAAGTGCCACCACACAACAGTCTTGTGAAATGGAGCTTTAAAAATGAAACAAATGGAATTGAATAGATCACAAAAACTATTCCTTAATGAAACTAAGGTGTAATTAGAAGGAGGAAGGGAGAGAGGGACGAACAAACAAACTTACATGTATAGAGAGCAGGAAGGGACATGTCTAGGGGTGGAGTTGCCAGGTTGGGCTTGGAATCCCTTCCAAACTGCTTGACATTCTAGTTTTTTTGGTGTTTGTATACGTATCACTCTGTGTTCACTTTTCTTTTAATTACATATTTTCCCCAGCCCCTCTGTTCAAGTCCCCACTCAGCTGCACTATAATTTGTTGATTATCTCAACTTGTTTCTGAAGCCACTGATCATTTCCTTTATCTCCCCATAAGCTCCTTCCAGTCCATCGTGCCTGTTGGATCCTCTCTGGTTCACCGTTGCCTTTCTGGCAGAAGTCATGCAGCACTTTTTGTTCCTTTTTCATCTGGAAGAGCATTTTACGTAATAAATCTTCACCTTCGAGCCAAAACTACCACTTCCCGGTGTGTGCTAGGGTTCAATTCCATGATTGCAATTTTTAAACTTTTAATATATTTTTGCTCAGTCAAAAAAAAAAAATTGATTAGTTGAATTGTACAACTGAAAAGAAAAAAGAGCAACAACAAGCTGAAAGACTATATTAGAATTTAAACCCAAATGTTAAAGCATTTTAGTTACCAAAACAGTACTTACATTATCTAGACCTTATCCGTTATTGAACCTTACATTTACAAACTGATATGTGGTAATTATGTGATATCCTCAAATTTTTCTTAAAATTCCAGATGCTGTTTGAATGTGTGAAAGGTAGGTGAAAGAATGTTTAATATATTGAGTTCACTCAAGTACATCCTATATAAAGAACTGAAAACTCTCCACTCACTTAACATAGCAACAATAAGCAATAGCATTGAACCTGCACTCAATTCAGCAAGACAGATAAAGACTTCTTGAATGAGTTACAGTATTTTCCTACCACACAGCTCACTATTACAAGATCTTTGTAGTATACAAGTTGTCAATAAATTACAGTTTAAATGCACCGATGCCTCCAGGTCTCTGAGAGCACAAACAGAGCCTCGCTTTTTAAACCACAATCTAAGAACAGCCGGCTTCTGCTGCTTTGTGCTTTCTCATTCAGCACTAGAAAGAAACTTTATTGATCATTTTGCTAGTGTAGACAGCATTGCAGTCAGCAAAAAAAAAATATATTAAAAGGTCAATGTGTAGGCTACTTTTTGAATGTAGCTCTAATATATTTGCTATTCTCTTCCTAGTGACCAGACAGGGTTGTGCTTTTCCCTCATCTTTGCTGACTGAGGTTTAATTCTCTCAAGTTGGGAGTTTTTTGTTTGAGAAAAATATTAACTTTACAGCTGGAATCATGAAATTGACACATCATTCAGATTTTTCATGACAAAATTCCAAACTTTACTTCCAGACTCAAATTTGCCAATTGTTAGTCTTAATAAAAAGATGAATGAATGAATGAATGAATGGTTTGATGGATGGATTGACAGGCTGCACCATAGCAGTAAATATTGCAATGATGATATCAGGTGCAATATATTTTTCTTTTTCTTTATGTGCTTAAGCTTGTCCCAATAAGTAAATAATCGCATGATAAATTAAAATGAGCTGGGTAATAATATTTCTTTAAAGGGCAATATTGTGTACAGAGACTTCATAATCAATTTTTGTTTTTTACGGTTTTGGTTGTGTGTGGTTTTGATTGCCTTTTCATTTATTGTTTCTGGTTGTTGTGTTTTATATTGATTATCTACAATAACTTCCAGTTCCAGTGTTCTGTACAAAAGTAGAGTTTATTAGTCTTTGAGAGGGAAAACTGGCATCATTATGCCATTACCATTATATTAGTTGAAAATGGTCACAAGATTAAGATTATTATCGTTTACTACAAAATATGTTATTGTGACAGGTATATATACACGCTTCCTATTCTATGTGACTTAAGTACTTTTTAGCGACACAATTTGTGTCTAGTTTGAGCTTTTGCTGCTGAGTGGAATCTGTCCTACTGGATAAATATGCATTAGCATGTAAAAAACAACTTCAGAATATTATGTTTTCAACATTTGGACTACAGTCTGCTGGAGGGCTGCTGGGGGGTTGTTGATACGATTAATGTAATGATGTATGACTACATCATACATCATTACATTAATGTCTGATTAATGTAAAACATCACAATTTCTTATAATCAAAAGTTTGTTGTGTTGAACAATTGTACTATCTGGTAATAAAGTTATAATATATTATCTGATAATAAAGATTTCCGCCACAGAACTCATGACCATCTGAAGTCCAAAGGTGTGATGCAGCATAATTATAGAATAGTGAATAAAAATCAGTCTAGTTGATGTTTCTTGAAATATTTTCTATTATTGCCTGTGGGTTCGCAAAGGGGGTCCAATACAAGAAGTTAATGATCTTTGGGGGACCATGGCATGGAAAAGTTTGGGAACCCTTGAATTAGTCAACATTTATTGCACTCCAAACAATCTGTTGTGATGCAAATATAGTGCACACTGAAATTTTGATGATGATACATTCACAATACATGGGGCTGCCCAAATGGATGGAGAGATGAATAACTTAGAATCTGAAAGAGAACATGGACCTAGAAAAGTTACGTCTAATTCCAGACTTTTCTCAACTGTCTAGCTATCCACAGCAATCTCACAGCTAAATGGGTTTATATCTGAAGAAGACTGTAGCAAGTCCCATTCTGGTCCTTCAATCCTCCCTATCATCCCTTACCTTTTTCAGTTTGATAACAGCCTCTCTGGTCTCTGAGTTGGTGGACAGCTCAAACATACTCATCCCATCTCCGTCTATCAGGCGATAGTTCACAAGTCCGTTGTCTCCCATGTCAGGGTCTTTGGCCTTAAGACGGCCCACCTCCTCTCCTGCCACCTTGTCCTCTGACACAGACATGGTATACACACCTGGTGGGGGTAAAGAAGAAGAAGAAAAAAAGAGTCAGAAAATGTGCTTGCCGATGAAGGCCAGCCGTGTTATCTCGTAGTCACGGCTTGCTTTGGTATTCAACACCTTTGTAGAACTCCTGGCCGGCTGTCAGCATGTTTACTGGCTGTGGCAGGGTCAGCTTTGGAGGGCAGCAAGGGATTAACACGAAATATACCATCTGCCTCATATGGCCCAAAGGATATTAATATCTCCTGCGGTGTCAGGTGTGTGTGTGTGTGTGTGTGGGTAAAGGCACAGACTCCAGATTTTCAGAACACAAGCAAGAGGACCATATGTCTTCCTTTATCCTTCCTTATCTTCCATTTCTTATCTTCCCGTCCCGCCTCCTCCCTCTGGCCTACCCAGATGTTTTCTCCTTTTCTTCCTCGCATTTTTCCTCCACCTCCGTTCCTCCTGTCGTATAACAATTCCCTTTCTTTTCTCTGTGCCCATCATCCCTTTCCTGTTGTTTTTTTTTCCTACCTCATCTCAACCCACACCTGCCTTTCAGAGAGAACTTATCATTTTGACTTGCACCTCATTAGCGTGTTTATCCCGCTTGCCCAGGTGGAGCAAATAATTCGAATCATGAAATTTCCTTGGTCATGAGGCGACTAAGCATGTGCATGTAGAAAAAAACGAAGAGTCATTCCCGGGTCTGGACCCATCTGGCTGGAATCCCCACCAGCTACCCTCTAGCTCTTTACTTTTTCTTCGCCACATTTGCATCGATCCTCACCTAATCCCTCTTAACCTTTCATCCTCCTCCCTGTTCCTGCCGTTTAAACTTCCCCCCATGTTGATTGACTCCGTCCTGCTAATGTCCACTTCTGCCCCCTTTCACCTCGTCTTCATCTCTCATTTGCCTTTTCCCTCTCTGGTCTCTCAAATCTTTTCAGTCATCCTCACCTCTCCTCCCCCTTTTGGCCTATTTCTCCTCTGCCTTCCTCTCCCCTCCTCAGTCCTCTTCTGGGTAAAAGCTCATTTCATGCTTGCCCCCACCACCCGCCTCCTCCCTTGTCCTTGCCCTTTTCCTCTTGCTCTTCCCCTGTCATATCCTTGCTTGTCCTAAGTAGCTTAACTTCAGTGGCTTGTGGCAGTTGATTTAAACATTGTATGACAGGTACGCCTTGGCGTACCTGGCTACAGGCAAAACGTGTAGCGCAATGCATACAGTACCAACATTTACATCCAAATCCCACATTGGGAGAAATATGTAAAATTTTTCAGATGAATATTCATCGGGAAAAAGTGTGTGACTTTTTATGCAGTTCTCAAACTTTTTTTGCAAGGATATGTGAGGCCAACCAGTTGAAACATGCTTGCTGGAGGTGTGGACTCTGTTGAAATTTTGAATGACTGGATCTGATTTTATCCAGTCACTAATGTTTGGGCGAGACTTATATAATGCATAAGCTGGATGGTTACGCTATGAAGCTTATTGGAAAATACAGAATGGCTCCACATCATCTTTTCCAACAATAAAATATCTTAAACATTCTCCTTGCTCTGACTATAGCTGCTCAATAGTTGGGAGCCCTTGGCTAACACGGACCAAACGGCTTCATGCACTTCATATGTTGCCATTGCCAAACTACAACTACAATTCTGAAACAGCGCGAAAACTCAATGTCATTGTTCACAACTCCTCCTTCTGACCGCTGATTGTCAAAGATGAAAGTCGTCTTGAGAAACGGAGCTCAATGAGACAAATACCAGACAGAACACTGAGGGAAGATGAATATCGAACAGAATTATGTGGGAAGGCGACGGCCAGACTGCAAAATTTGGTAGAATTGCATATTAAACTATGCAACATGTCATCGATTTTGGTTATCCTTTCACATGCTTCTCACAGTAGTTTACTGGACTATTGTTTACCATGGCTACAGATTGAACTAGTGATTGTAAACCCAGCTTGAGTCTGGCCGTTGGTATTGGGCTCTGGCTCTTAAGACTCTCCAAACCTTTGATCGAAATGTTGAAATCAGCTCTCCTTGACATGGTCTCATAACAAAAACTGCACCATCTTGTTTGCAGGAAGGCATCCTCCACCACTTCTCAACACCAGGCCTGGCTTGAACTATGTCACACAGAGCCCTATGTGATGTGTTATGTCATTGGTCAGACATTTGTGGATGTGTTTCACGCAGAAATGCGCTCAGACAGCAATGTTGGTATTTCATTTAATCTATTTCGCTTTCACTATCCAGTTTTTGTATCTGCACGCAACACAACAGACCGTGAGAAATTACATGGATTTGCACAATTCTTCTCAAAAGTTCCTAAAAAGACGGTTAAATGGCTAAAAGTTCCTGGATGGAAAGTGAAAAGTCATTGTCCACAAAGAAGACTGCTCTGAACAGGGTCCTACCCTCAACCAGACAGAACACCTCAGGGATAAAGTAAAATAGAGATTGTGAAGCATCAGCCTCTTGTCCAACATCAGTATTGGAGCTCACATCCAGAATTGTCAAAAATTCCCATAAGAAGCTCCTAAATCTTGTGAAAAGCCTTCCCAGAAGAGTTGAACCTGTTATAGCTGCAAAGAAGAAGCCGGCATCAACTTAAACCCTATGGCTTAAGAACAGGATGTCAGCAGGCGTGGCAATATAGTGTCAATTCAACACAAGGTAATAATGTATACAGAAAAATGTTCCAACAGTCATTATTTAGCTGTCAGTATTTTTGGTGTATCATAAAATTGCCTTTATAAAATGTGTCTGACATTTTTTTTCCAAATATGGAAACATTTCAGTTTGCGAATAAAGACGCGTCGTCCTTTCTGAAGTTATTTTCTCTCCTTTGGGTCAAATCTGGCAGAAAAAACTTTCCATTAAAGCTCCAACATGGTTTTCATTTAAACACTCCAGTCATGTTAGGGGTTTTTTAATTGAATCATTCTGGTGTGTCTCATAAGAGAAGACAGCTCTGTAACGGCAATTTCAGAAGTCAGCGAAGGTAAATGAGACGCTCAAACAGAAGCCTGTAGACATCAATCAAAATATATTCTCTTCAAACAGCTTTTATGACCTGCGTCGTTCACCCGCTGTTTCTGTTGGAGCGGCAATTAGAGAGCACTGGCTTTACAGCGCGGTGGCACGCGTACATTAACAGTATTTAACAAAACCATCTTTGTCGTCGTAAGTTCAATAAAGGCTGAAGTCACGGAGTCACAGCACTTCTCATCTTTATTTCCCCCTCCTTGCTTCTAATAACCCCTGTCTGTGTCCTGATGAATTTTCTGGGGGTTGATTGAGAATGAAGTGAAAGGCAGAAAATTGCAGGGACACGAGGGGTGTGTTAAAAACAGATGAAGCCTCAGAAAAATGCCACAGCCTAATGGAAACTGGAAAAAAACCCAAAAAAACACAGAACCATATAAGGAAGTCTAGCTTTTCGTACAAAACCGCATATGTATTACTTTTTTATCTCCCCTCATTCTTCCTCAGGGTTCACTGCAACTTTATTAGTACCCCAGTGTTGCTGACAAGCTGAGCTGGAGGCGTGTGATGTTTTTTGGCTGTCACTTCAGTGAATAAAGCACCCAGTGTGGCTTACTCAAAAGCACGATATCTAAATAACACCTTGGCATAACTCATCACCATAACTCAAACGCAGACGCATCATATGTCGGCAGGGAGTGTTAATTCTGGTTTTTGTCTTTTCTGTTCTTTTTTCACGTCTCACTTATCTCGTTTTTATCCTTTCGGTGCCCTCTCTCAGTCAACCCCGCTGCTAAATAAGTAATCACTGTCCTCATTCTCACCATCTGGGAGACGGCTCTTGCAGGTGGTTGGGCTGCTTCGGCTTGTTTTTGAACACGGGCGCCAACTTCCGCAGCGAGCTGTTGTTCTGTGTGTTGTCTCACATCCCAGATGCAAACTGCTAGAGATGCGCTACGTGCTGTCATAAGGAGAGGTACTTTTGCTAGAAATGTAAGTCAAAGATAATATTGTATGTATGTACAGACCTTCATTTCATGTGGAAATAGAAGGCAAACATTCTGGGGAGTCCTTTTAAGCCTCTCCCACTCCAATAAAGTGGATATATATATATATATATATATATATATATATATATAAAGGAAAGAGCCTTACTTGATGAAAGACTCTTTATAAAACAATAAATGTATACATCATCTAAAATAAATTAAGTTGCTTCTCATTGACCCCAAAACAAACATCAGTGACCTCCCATAAATACTTTAAATTTAACACAGACCATAGAAATAAAAACTTTTCATTTGTTTATTGACAGTGAGAATAGTATCAAAAATTTTTTTTTTTAAAGATTTTAGGTTGTTTAAGGTTCAAGGAATTGGAAAATTTAGTTACTGAAAGTGCATAGAGTAGTCCAATTTTTACAGTTACTGATGTTATGAGTTCATGTTTGATTTAATCCGTGCTTCAACTAGGTTTGTTAAAAAATATGTCTAAGCAAGTAACAATTCATCCATGACTGATTTTAAAGTCAACAAGTTAAACATGATGGCCCCCTCTCCCAGATTCCAACAAACCTTTGTTTGAGTACTAAAAGAGTACTGTTTAAAAAAACACTATGCAGATCAAATGTATTGCTATTATTATTTTTATAAAAATGTTGTTAGTAGAAGGAATGTTCTTATCAGAAAGAGGGGGCCAAATCAATTTCTGGTTAAGCCCTCAAACAATATTGGACCAGCCCTGCTTCATTGTGCGAGAACTACAATAACTATTTTACCCACAGAAAGTTATTTGGACTCAGTGTTACTGTTTGCTGTATATATTTTTTTATTTATTTATTGTGTCCAATAAATAGTTTTTAGAGAAAGAGATAGTTGGGGTTTTTATGCTTACTAAAAAAATACTAAAACTTTTATTTATTTATTTATTTATTTATTTATTTATTTATTTATTTGTTTGTTTATTTATTTAGTAATTTTTGTGTATGAAGTTAGACTGATGTATGGTCTCAGTCCTGTTGGTGGCGCTGTGCCCAACCTCATGTTTAACATCAGAGGAAGAAGCGCAGAACAAGAGCAGGACCGCTGCTAAGGATAATAGCGACACACATAAACAGACCGAATTGGTTTGTTTGTTGGCTATTTTAAGATGTTATACGTATTTTATTTGAATTAATAAATGTCGCTGTAATTTGCGGCAGCTACACAGGTGAGGGTTTTGATAGTAAACTGTTGTCGGGCACCAGATCGAGGAGCTCCATCTCTTTTTTTTTGTTGAACACTGTTGTGTGAGCGGTAAAAATGCCTCTGGGTTTGAAGCCGTGCTGCTCCGTCTGTAAGACGAACTCTTCCTCAATGTGGAAGAAGGGAAACCAGGGTGAAATACTGTGCAATAACTGCACAGGAAAGACCTGCAGCGCCAGTGGAGCTTCTGGACCCTCCGTCTCCACCAGCACACAGCCCAGCAACGGCGGCGGAAAACAGGTCAGTCACAGCGAAGAGATGCTTTGAGCGTGGCCTAAATAATTATGGTACATTTATATATTTATAGCTTATTTTCTCATGTCTTTTTGAAACCAGAGAGATGACCAGAAAGATGACGGTAGATGGATATTTTTAGACTTGTGTGGCGCATCAGCAAAACCACTCAATAGCACCCCCTGGCGGAAGTTAAGCATATGAAGAGCAGAGATCGCTTTGGCTTCCGTTTTATTTTCACTGTAGTAAGATTATTGAGAGAAATAAATAATATATGCTTTGTTACTCAGCAAAAGTAAATGTGAAACGTATTATTTAGGATTATGGGCTAGAACCTATAGTGTCATATTTTACGTAATTTATTTATTCTAATATTAAGGGTTTGGGGAAGTTTTATGGGAATAATGGCTTGCAAGTGAATATGTATGGTTACAGAATGCCGCTCCCAACGTGACGGTGGTGTTGTATCAGCTTGTACTACTCATATGAAACAAAAACTAAAATACATTTAGCCAAAACAAAAACCACAACAGGTTCCATTATAATACACTGTTATAGTAATTTCAGAGTTTGTTTGTTTTTTATTCGTTGGAAGAAAGAATGATTCCCTAATGTTTTATAAATTAAACAATGTCAGGTTAGTACAACTGTTTTGAGAGTAAGATTCCATATTTAAAATTTGTTGGGGGGGGGGGTTTCTAGTCCAAGCAGGAAATCCACAGGCGGTCTGCACGGCTGAGAAGCACCAAGTACAAAGCTCCTGCCTCTGAGAAAAAGGTTTCAACAAAAGGCAAAGGAAGGAGACACATTTTCAAACTCAAAAATGTACGCTGCTCATTTTATTTTTTTTATTTTTACTGCTCTATAAAGTAATTGACACTTGACTATTCTCCTTTACAGCCAATCAAAGCGCCAGAATCAGTGTCAACAATCATCACATCAGAATCTTTATTCTACAAGGTATGGGGTGGTCACTGTTTTTTTCAGTGTTTATATTTAAAAGTGATCATATAAAAACCTAGAACCTCTGTTTGTGGTCACAGGGTGTGTATTACCAGATAGGTGATGTGATCAGGGTCATAGATGAAGACGATGGGAAGCCGTACTACGCTCAGATCAGAGGATTTGTGCAGGACCAGTACTGTGAGAAGAGTGCGGCTTTGACATGGCTAATCCCCACTCAGGCCAGTCCAAGCGACCACTTTGATCCAGGGACGTACATTATTGGTAAGCGATCTGTTAACACATTTTACTCTGATTTATTTGACGTGGTTTTAAGCTCTGTGCTTTGTATTAGGACCAGAGGAGGATCTGCCCAGGAAGATGGACTATTTGGAGTTTGTGTGCCACGCGCCCTCTGAATATTTCAAGTCACGCAGCTCTCCGTTCCCCACCATCCCTCTATGTCCCGAAAAAGGCTTCATCTGGACGCACATAGGACCTACATCTACGCTGGTTGCTAAAGAGTCTGCCAGCATCGCCAGTTAATAGGACGTTCTCATATATGGACTTATGCTGTTTCTTTGAAGCAGTTGAATGTATATATGTGTATAATAGAGAAAACAAAACTTATTTCAGTTAAAAGGCAAGTTGCAATCTGATTTTGAGACAAACCATTTGTAACTACATTTTAAGGAACCTGTTTACACAGCTGAAACATTGGATTAATACTTTTGTATTTGACAATTAAAAAAACTTCTTGAAAGTGTCAGTGTTTCTTTTTATTTTTATAGAACAGAAAACAAATTGGTACATTTTTTTTTATCTCTGTACAGATGGGATGAGCTGCTGCTTCTCTGCATTAAAGGGAGCAAGCGGATGCTATACATTTAATCAAAAATGCCTCCTGGATTCTGATATTTTAATTCCAGAAACATTAGCTTCTATTAATAATACAGTGCAGATAAAATACTGAACAATTTCAATTAAATAATAAAAAAAATAATGTGACCTGGGTATCCCTGGAATCTCTTACTTCAATCAGGAGAATTTATTTAATTTAAAATAAAATTTTCTAATAAGACCACAAAAAAGTGATGTAGGTAGTGCTGTATAAATGTAAAAAATGCAAATATCTTTGGATATCGTTGCATTAAATTATTTCTTCCAACATCGTGACATTTCTTTCCAAGTCAGTCTTTTGCATCATGTCATGAATATGTAATCATTAAAATAGTTTATGGTTTAAATTTAGGTCGGAGATGTTTTCTTTCTTCATCGTGTATATTTCCTCTTTGGTGAAATTATGTGCACTTATTTTTCACAGTAAAAACAGAAGAATCAAAAAGTAAAAGGAAAGAATATAACAGATGGAGTTAGAAATAAAGACGTCATAATTTCACACTCCACTTTGTACAAAAGGAGTGTGAACTTGAAACAAGCTAAAAGACCATGTATATAAGGAAGAGTTAATACACTGAATTATGAACATAATATTGACTAAAAACAAAGTTGACAATAAAAACTCAAGCGTTGAATCATATAGGTTTCACTCAAGTTTCTGAGTGGGGCCAAAGTGAAAGTGTACTGATTATGTTAAATATTTTTTATTCACTAAACAATGAAGCTTAATTAACAATTTAGCTATTAGTGGAAATTTTCCCAGCAGCATTCGAATGTTGTTTCCACTTATCTCTGTTGAAAGTCAGACAGTGTACCCTGACGAAGGACATGAGACAGCTGTTTCTATTAATAGCCCCAGCGCTCTTACCTATCACAAGACCCCCATAACCCACACATTGCTGCTGCAGAACCACACCAAGCCCATTCTGGATGAATACCACAGTAAAACCCCAGGAAAATCAGGAAAATCTTTCTTCCTCTACTTTGCGCCTCCCACACCTGGAAAACATGAAGTCCCTGCGCTTCCTTGCAGCTGAGGGCTTCATCCAGACAGGTTCAGCGGCTTTAGGGAATCTAAGCTGCGTGTCTTTCAACCTCTATCCGCTTCTCTTCAAGGCGTGCTACCTCCATGAGCAGGCCGAGCTGCTGCATGCTTTGGTCCAGACGTGGCCTCTGCCAGAGCTCAACATGCAGAGACTCCTGGGGAAATCCTCTGACTGTGAGCTGGACCTCACCTCCTGCACCTGCAGGACCTGCCTACAAGCAGTTCTGACCGGCCTAAAGGTAAACCCTACATTGGTTTGGATGTTTATGCTGAGTTTTGTTTTTGCCTCTATAACTTTGTGATGATATTCCCTTACAGGACTATGTGCTGTCTCCTCCAAGAACATATGCAAAGAGTTTGCATGTGGTGGACCTGACTGCCCTCAAAGACATTGAGCACCAAGCCTGTCCATGCAAGTCCACCATGGGTCGGTGGACTCGGACTCAGCTCCTGACCCAAATGTGCTATGAGACCATGGTGGCCATGCAAGCGAGTGACGTGAGCCCATCTGCATTTGAAGCATCAATCGACATCCTTCTGAATGGATTCGTGACGGGCCGAAGCTATGAGCTGGTGGCTCAGGCCTTCCTGCTTCTCCGCTACTGTCCTCTGAAGGTTCGCTTTGTTAGCTTTAGAGCCGACTCCCTCGCTCTCAAGCAGCTCTTCTACGTCCTTCGTCTGGCAGAGCCTGAGTCCATAACGAAGCTGGAGGTGGTCCACAATGTTCCCCTGGAGGCCACACACCTGGAGGTGTTGCTGTCCAGGGTGGAGTTTCCCAAGCTGCAGTCTCTGTCGCTACCAGCAGGGGCGCTGGATATTAGGAGGCTTGGTGCTGATGATGATGATCTCCTAGCAACCATTGGGCGTCTGCTGGCACAACTTGGCAACCTTACTGAGCTTTATGTTGGGTTCTCGACTCTAACTGGACATCTTCGCCGATTGCTGTGGTGAGTACATCAACTACCTATACTGGTGTGCATTTATCGAATCGTTTATCATTTATTGATGCATATCTTGTCGTAAGAATTTAGATTTATCGTTGTCACAATAAATTCCAATTGATGTTTAAAAATACCCAAAAATGTTTGTAGTCTCAGAATTATTTTTACTATTTTCTCCACTGTTTGTTCAATGAGAGTATCAATAAATAGCAATCAATGTGAAAATATGACTAAATGCAGTTATGTGCAATTTAGTGATACAAATCATGCTTTTTTATGCTGCTGATCTCCTAAAGAAGCATATCACACAAGGGAATGACTTGCAAGAGCAGCATTTGTATTTGTGGGACTAGGATTACTGTTTCATGCAGCCACAGTCGCAGTTACCTAAAACAGTAGAAATAAATAGTTCTTATTCTTATGTTATCAAAATAGTACCACAAAATACTGTGATAAAACTTTAAGTCCATATTGCCCACCACTGCAACCATCAAACAAGGTCACCCGAGGTTTGTTTTTCTATAAATATAAATAAGGTATGTACTTCTTGTAATAGCTCTCCTATTCGTTGGCAGCTTCAAATGTTCTTGTTTAACAATGGATGGTATTTTGTTGTTAAAGTTGCTGATACGATGCCAGTGAGGACAGGCAGCTCCAAGTCAGTCAGGGACAGAGCCATGCAAAAGTATTAACACCACTTCAATGTTTTGTCATTTTCTTACCTTCCTGGATTATCTATTTTATTTTAAAATTAAGATTTTATGTAATAGGCCAACACAAAGTAGTCGATATTTGCCTCTAGAAGTCCCTTCAACAGTGAATACACTGGAATTAAGTGATAGAACTTTGCCTAAATGGTGTTTTACACGCTTCCCTCTCTACTGCCTGCTTTGGACAGTCTGTTAGCAGTGGTGGAGACAAACCATGAAGAATCTTATATACAAAATAAATGAACATGTTTTCCAAACCCAAAAAGTCATTCTTATATATTTTACAGTGATGATATGAATTATATTTGTTTGTCTAAACAAATCTACTTAGTGTTCTCTAATAACTATATAAAAATGTCAGATAGGCTAGGACTCTATTTTCCCAACCCTGAATTATGTCTTTATCTCCCCCAGCCCTCTTAATACGCCACTGAAGTGTCTGGAGCTGGCTAACTGCTGCCTGAACCGCGTGGATATGACCTACCTGGCCAACAGTCTGCACAGTGAATCCCTGATCCACCTCGACCTCAGCGGACATGACATCTTCGGCTCTTTTTCCACCGCATTCCACAAACTCCTGAGTCGCTGCTCTGCAACTTTGACGACCCTCGTCCTCGAGGAGTGCGACATTAAGGATGACCACCTAACCACCTTCACCAATGCTCTGTCTCCCTGCCAGGCGCTACAGGAGCTAAAGCTTCTGGGAAATCCTCTCAGCTCTGTCACTCTGAGAAGATTGTTCTCCACGCTGACAACAGGGTTTCCTAAACTGAGGTACATAGAGGTACCTGCACCCCGAGATTGCTACTCTGAGGATGTCGCTTATCCTCTTGAAGATGCAGTCTTGTTGGACTACAACAGAGATCTGTTTCAGCAGACCATGGATCAGCTTGTGGGCATCTTGGAGCGAGCCGGCAGAGGAGAGGTGGAGGTGTGCACACCCCTCATGGGCGCCTACGATCCAGACATTAATGAAACCAACAATGAACTCGGGTTGTCAATGCTAAAATCTTTCAATTGTGTGATTGGAAATTTTATAGGTACAATAACAGATGTGGACACCAGGAGGTCACAGGCCCAGAGAGGAAATGAGAACGCCTGGTGAGCAACAAATGGACATGAAGGATTTTATCAGAGGCTTTGAACAAATCTAAATGAAGCATATCCTTAAAATTAAGTGAATTTTTAAGGAATGTACACAAATCCTTGTTTTTAAGGCAATTTTAAATTCAGGCATATTTATTTTAAAATTAATATTAACCTTGTCTCTATTTTGTCTAAGTTACACTCTCCACTCCACAAAAGTGGAATGGAGATCAATTTAGTGATGGTAGCATCTGATGACTACAGTACCTTAAAAAGTATTCATACTTTCTAAATTATTGCATATCATGTTAAAACTGCAGGTTTCAATAAGTTGTACTGGGATTTTATGATCGACCAACACACTGCAAAATTAAGAAAATTGGTTTTCACTGATGGGCTGCACAGTGGCGCAGTTGGTAGAACTGTTGCCTTGCAGCAAGAAGGTTCTGGGTTCGATTCCCGGCCCGGGGTC
>CAEFZY010077203.1:0-38368 GCA_903066815.1 Brachyrhaphis roseni
GCGTCTGTGGTGGATAGAGAAGTTAAAATGGAGTTGATAGTCGTTTTCTGTTAGATGTCCTGATTCTAAAGAGGTATTGCATGGGTATGTTGGCATTGTTTTTGGCGGAGTTATGTTTTTTCATAAAAAAAAATTATGCAAATCGCCCGGGCTCGGGCGGGTGGAGGTTAACTGGTTAAACAATTTTTATTCACTTTTCAAAGGCTGCAACCAAAACAAAACTGAAAGATTAAAATGTAATAACAGGAGGAAACGGTGAGTCACAGCAGGTTTTTAAGTGAAATCAAAACGGAAGATGATAAAAAAAAGAAAAAAAAAATCAATTTTTCTCAGAATCTTTAATTTTTCTAATATTAGACTCTGAATTTGGAAAAGAGGCAGAATTCTGAAATTAAAGTCCAAATTCTAAGGAAAAAAGTCATAATTCAGTAATTAAGCTACAAACTCTGAGATCAAAATCAGAATTTCTGAGAAAAAAAAATAAATCAGAAGTTTGAGATAAAATTTTGAATTCCCAGTAAGTTTTTAATTCCCCTGCCATCAATAATCGTACCGTAGAAGTCAAAGCTGAAGGAAGGTGAAAAATGCATCATGGGAGCAAATCTGGAGGAGGAGATGCAGAACCAGCGGTCGCTTTTTGGAAGCGAACAAACTGCCTGCAGAAAAACAAAGGAGATGAGGAGCACCAACCTCGGAGTAGATGTTCTTCTGGAACTCCAGTTCCTCCTTCAGGGTCTGCAGGCGGTTCTCTGCATCCACCCGCCGCAGCATCTCATCCTGCAGCTGCTTCTTCGTATCGGCAAAGCTGCCGTCCAGCTGGGAGAGAAGACAGAAAAAAAGCTAAAAACACAGAAAACAAAAAATACACTGGACAGAGGTGCAGTTCCTGTGTTCCTATGGACAGTAGGTGGAGCGCAGCCACAACGCTGAGCTTTGAGCTGAGATTCATTGATAAAACTGGCAGAAAGCAGTCGCCTCATTCATAATCAGCTGCAGAGCGATTATAGGAAATTATTTTCTGCATGCAGCGATAACTCGGAGGGAGCGACGGCGGCTTCAGGCAGGTGGAAAACCTGGGCGGCAACGTCGCTCTCCGCTCCAAAAACTACAAATCAGACTGCAGAGCGAGGAGTTCTGCCGCTCTGAGGCAGGAAGTGCACCTTTCCTGACCGCAGCAGCCTCAGGAGGCCTCGGCCGAACTCGGTCGGACTCGGGCCGCGCTCACCTTGGCCAGCTGGGCCTTCAGCTCCTTCAGCTCGGCCTCCAGGTTGCGCTTCTCGCCCAGGGCGGTGGTGTAGGCGGCGTCTTTGGAGTTCAGCATGGCCTCCAGGTCCCGCAGCCGCAGCAGCGCCGCCTCCAGGTCCGACTCCTTCTTGGCGTTCCTGCGGAGCGACGAGACGTGGGCGTTAGTTTGCTCGCCGTGTTCTGGAGAAGGTTTCTCTCCTTTAGTACGATCCAAAAACTTTACACCTTTTTTCTCTGCTGCATCTGAATTCTGACCTTTATTTCCTAACAGCTTTAAAAAAACCATTAAATTATTTGGTCTCTCTCAATAAAAACAATTAAATGATAATTGGTTGATAAATTAAAATAAACTCAATAGTGTAGTCCTTTTTTTTGAAGGACAATTTTCCTTCATAATTCATTCAATCAGTTTTTGTTTTGTTTATATTTAAAATGTTTTCCAGTTCCAGTGTTAAATGTTCAAATGTTTCACTTTTATATTGTTTTAAATTGTCATTTATTGCAATAACTTCTGGGACAATTTAGCATCCAGAAATTTGTTCTCATGACAAAATCAAGTTCTGCACATTTTTTAATTTTAAACTATTTTATCCAATTAGGGGAAAAAAAAAAACAAAAAAAAACATGATTCATTTTCTTACATGAGAATAAATTGTTTATACTGGTTTTATGAATTATGCAATAAAAGTGTGGACAGTAAGTTTATCCCAATATTTTGTGGTACTATTGTGATAATAAAAATGACTAAGAACAATTTATAACCCAAAACACGAATCCTGCTTTTGAAAAATGTTAACACTCTTCTTTAGGACACCAGTCACATAAAAAGTTTGATTTCTATCATTAAACTGCAAACCATATCTGCATTTAATCATATTTTCTAATTTATTGGAGCTTTCATTGAACAAACATTGGAGAAAACAGTTAAACTGACAATCCTGACAGTGTTGGATTTTTAAACATCATAAATTGGATTTTAATCAGAATTATCTCTATAGGACGTTTTTCACAATAAATGCAAACCCTGAAGTAGAACATAAAATTTGTGAATCCATTTATTCCACACTTCTTGTATGAGAATCAGAAATGCATCGATCCAATGTTTTCTTAATTTTTGATACCAATATCTGAGGTTCTGAACCGGCTGACAGAAAAACGGAGCTGATCTGACCTTAAACTTTTCAGACATAAATGTATTGATTTATAAATGTATTTGATAATTCTGCACCAGCTCAGTTAAAGCCACTAATAGTTTCATAAGTTTGATCAAAACATGTAAAATCAACTTTAATTTGTTCAGTCAGTGCAGTTAGGAATATAACAGCAAATTTATAATAAATAATAAAGAAAGTGACGAAAGTTTGACGACCTGCAAACGTAAAAATAAACTGGAAACAAACTCTCAAATGGTTCAGAAATAAATATGAAGTAAAATAAATAAATCATAACGTTGCTCAGAACTTTTATTGTCCAAACTGAAATATGAGGTCAAACAACAAAAATTTATGTTGAATTAAATTAACAAACTAAAATCTACTGAACCATTAAATATTTTAATGACCAAAACTTATTTCTGAATGTTAAATATTTAGTAAAAGTGAATCTTTTATATAGGATGGAAGGAGCCGTTTGACTACTAATCAATATTTTATTAACTAATTGATCATTTATTAATCTACCTTTAGAAGCTCAGACACTCTAATCTGATCAGATGCTGCTTCAGTTCTTAAAAGTCAAACTTTACTGGGCAGCCGGACCAATTGGGCCCAGTCCGACCAGCACCAGGTTGTGTCAGAACCCGTCCCGACTCAAAGCGGCTCACGTTCGGTTCGGATCGCCGGCTGAGGGGGAAACGGCCGAACCAGTGGAAAAATAAAACAATCAGGAGGTGGAGGGGGAGGAAATGGGCTCCAGTTCTCCCATTTGGCCTCATTGTCTCTAATAACGGCCATCTGCTGAGGGAGACGGTGTCCAGACCTCACAGACCGGACCAGAACCAGAACAGACTGGTTTAAACCAAACACTTTACGACAAAGATGCAAACCTCATTAAAAACTACAGCGTCAACAGCTATTAAAGGGGAATGTCGTGTAGTTTCCAGGCTCATACTTCCATTTTACAGCTTAACCAAGCAGCTATGCTAACCAACTTCAGTTGTTATAAAAATACTGTAGACATAAAATATAACAAAATAAATGTAACACCTTGAAATTGGACCTCTGTCTCTTTAAGAAACTCCACCTTCAGGAAGTCATCCCAAAACTTTAACATCGTTTTTACCAGCATTTAACTGAGCAGAAGGTCCTATAATGAGCTCAGCAGTTCCACCAGCTGTTTGCTAATTGCTGCTGGCTAGTCTGAAGGAGCCAAAGGGTTACATGCTTTGTCTCGAAGGCGGGGCTAGGTCCACCCAGGTATTTTACACAGCTGAATGGTTGCCATGGAGATTAGAGGATTTTGCAAACATGCATGAAAGAATAAAAAAAAAACTCCAGGAATGTTTTTGATGAGAAAACATTGCAATAAAGTGGATTTCATGATTCTGCCTCTTTAAAACCTGAATCAACATCTATTGACGGTTTCTGTAAACAACAGGACGAGTTGCTTCCTGAAAACGACAGATTAGAAAGAGCAGCCTGCAGGTCCTGATCTGCTATTGGTGTGTTTATGTGAGCTGTACTGGAAATCTATTTGTAATTCAGTACATTTATGTCTTTGTTTTCAAATAAACATTTTCAGTCAATTCAGCCGTTCTTATATTTCAGATATCGGTATCGGAAGTGGAAAAAGTTTATCGCTGAATCACTAAGATGTTTCAGACACTGATAGTTCAGTTTCTGTCGAATCCAACAGTTTTCCATGCAGTAAAACACATGAGGAGGATCTGAACTTGTTTCCTGGAGCAGATGTTCATGTTTCTGCTGCATTGCGACATGATGAGCAGGTTTGATCTCCAGGAGAAACACGCAGCTCGTTACGATCCCGGCGTGCCACGGCTTCACGCTCAGACTGGAAACATTCCCTGAATTCCTGCGGTAAACACGCCGTCACAACTGGACTAAAAACGTTCTGCTGCTTGGGCATCAGAGGTGTGATTACTGCAAAACAATACTTGTTAAAAACTGCAGAATTACACTGCAAAAACACTAAATCTTACCAAGCATGTTTGGTCTAGTTTCTAGTGAAAATATCTTACTAGGTACCCTTCTTAAATTAAAATTCTAAAATTAAATCCAAAGGAAAACAAAATAAAATACTTTTAACAATAAATTAAAGGAAATTTTTCATTGGACTTTAAGTTGTAAATTCATTTTTGGTCCATTTCTTTGACCTTTGACCCTGGAACACTTTAGTAACCCGGGTCATCATCCCTCCACCACCATGCTTCACAGCAGGTATAAGGCCTTTTGTCAAACAGGGATGAATAGATTAATCCGATTATTGAAATAATCAATTTAGTAAATGATTAATCATTAACTGCAGAGAATTTAAAAACAGAAAGACAATTTGTTGAAAGAACCAGTCAGTAATTAAACCAAAACATTTTACATTTAGGATTAAAATAAATAAATGAAGGGCTCGTTAAGTGTCACTTTCTGCTTCATTTGGTTGAAATTCTGTTAAGAAAATCTTTCATTAAGATTCAACTATCAGCTAATCCATAAAAATAAACAGATTATTTTAACACTGAATTCATGTTAAATTAAGCAGAAAGAAATTAGTTTTTCACACATCGATGTTAGAAGTGATTTTTTTATTTTTAGTTTTTAGATGACAAAACTTATTGCATTTTACACAACATGTCTAATTTAAAAAATGAATGATTTATTTGCCTACTTCAATGTATTTCTAATATTGTATAAAAAGGATTATGAGGTTGAATGAAAAATCTGCTTGTTTCCACTGGGACACTGAAGTTTATTATTCTTACATTTTTCTTCACATTTAAGTATTTGAATAACTTTGTTTCATGTTATTTATTGTAAATTTGGACATAAGCGATTAAATTTACTAAAATTAATTTAAAGAGACGGTGGTTTTGTTTTTCTGCGTTTTCTGACGTTTAAAAGATTTAAGCCTCAAAACCCACGAAGGAATTTTAAGACAAAGACTGAAGCATTAAATCCTTGGCCGTGTGTGGTTTTAAACTTATTTGTGTAATAATGTGGGCGTTTTGACAGCAATACACCCAGATTACCTGAATTAACTGTAACCATGGAAGCATAAACCGGTGAATTGTGATGAAATGTTTCTGCAGGATGAGATAAAAAATGCAGGTTTTTGCTCCTTTAAACAACCAGATCCGTGTTCTGTTGACATAATCCAGTGAATTTCTTCATTTCAGTGTAAATAAGCCAAGTTTCTGTCGACATGTTGCTCTGCTGAAGCAGTGAAAGCCGTCACAGTTTGTGTGGAGAGAATCTGCAGCTTTTCTCAAAATCTCACAATGATTGCAACCATTGCAACCAGCAGGAGGACAAACCAATATGGTCTCAACCCAACAGATGAGCAAACACATGCAGACAGCGTCCCGCTTCTTCGGATCGCATGAATAAAGTGGAAAAGCGCCAGAGTGTTTGGTGATACACAGAGACCTCTGTGCTGGAAGGGCAGACGGAATATTCTGGGTTCACAAACAGAAACAAATCTGTTTTCATAAAAGCTGCTTGGGAATCTTCACAGCGCACAGCAAAAAGAAAAGGGGAGTAAAATAAAAAAAAAGGGCAGACAAAGAGACAGGGAGGAGGAAGAGGAGGGAGTGATGAAGGGGGAGGAGGAGGAATGCTCTGGCTCGGCTCCCGGCCTCCAGGATGACTCACAGCTACATCTTTGTCCGTCCCAGTAACAAGAAACAAACTCCGCCTCGCAGACTGGGAGGGAGAAAAAAAGAAGAAATCCCGATCACTTCAGCCATGTTTTGCTGTGCTGTTGCCGTGGTAACCAGGGCCTCAGTCGTCAGCCCTGGTAAGATCACGTTGCTGTGGATGCAGAAATAATATATATAGCCTATGTGTACACACACACACACACTCCCACACACACGTCTGAGCAGCCCTGAATAAACCCAGTAGATGATCAGCAGAAACAGAAACACAAACGTTCGTCTGACCTTTGCACTAATTTAGCAACATTTTAGTTTGTTTTTTTTTTTGCTGCTTTGCAAATCGAATCGGCTCGGTCATTCTGCTCCGACCCGACTGCTGGTTCTGAAGAACATTAATGATCCAGTCTGAGGAAAGGTTTCCTACTGTAACACCAGAATATTTCTAACTTTTAAATTACATCTTTAGTTGAGTTATTCCTTCACTTTTGAGGAGAAAAACAAAACAATTTTAAAACCACAGAAATTTTACATCATATTGTTGATTTAAGTAGTATGAACAACCACAAAAAATGTTTGCATTTCCGCAAAACCGTAGCTCAACTGCAGTGAATGCTAAAAGCTAAAGGCTAGCCGTACTAGCTTAGATGGTAGCGCTCATCCAGAGGTGGTTTAGATTAAGAAAAACAAATAAAAGTGTCCAAGTGTTTATTAATAGTGTCACAACTTAATATTTTCCCTTCATCATGCAGTTTTAATCTGATTATTACAGATAAAATAGCGTAGTCGGGTTGTGTTTTGTACTAAAAACACTGAAGGAAACGAGACAAAAACTGCCAAACGAAACCAAGCAAAACTTCATGAAATATGAATAAAAACGGTGTCAGATTTTAGCAGTTGTAGGATTTCTCTTGTCGAGTCATTTCTCCTGCTAGCGCTAGGCTAGTACGTTTGTTTTAGTTGGATTTACCCAGAATGCCATGCGTTGTAGTTCACTTCCTGCTCTGGTCCGCTTCACATTTGCATTCGAATGGCACCAGAGTTCACTTCAGCCGAACCGAGGTTTTTGTAGGCGGACCAGAGTTCGCTTTTTTGGTTCGCATTCACACTTCCCAACCGAACCGAACTTCATAGAGAAACGGATTGGAGTCTGAGTCTCAGACCGGGAGTCGGACTCCAGCTGGTGTTCATGAACCCGGATGCTTCAGCTGTTAACCAAAGGAAACTTTGCTTCTGCAAACTGAGTTATAAAAGAAAAATGTTTCATTTTTCCAGAATTTGAAAAAAAGAAGAAAAAAAAAACAAAACAGCTTTGATAAAACAGAACCAGCTGCAGTTCTGCTCACTGAAGCTGTTCTGCAATTTGTTTCAACATCAGAACCCCAAACCCACATTCAGCACCCGGCTCTTTCCTGCAGAAATCCTCCCACATTCATCACGGCGGCCAGTCGGCCATTAAAACCACCTCATCCTGGTGAGGGAGGGAGTTTCCCCGTGACTCACTGCTCCAGCACCGAGCGGAAAGCGGACCGGGTTCTCCCAAACGTTCCCCAATGTCTCTGTGGCTCTGTGAGGAAGAGGAAGGCTGAGGAAGAACGGGGCTTCTACAAACAAACGGAGGGGCCCTGAAACAGAAGCAGGAAATGAGCCGTGCTGAAGGCCAACAGATGAGAGGCGGCCAGAAATTTGCCTGATTAAATTTGATCATGAAATATTAAGTCATAAAAAGCTGAAAACGTGTTTTTGTTTTAAATGCGGCCTTGTAAACATCCACAGGTTTTTAAGAGCTGAACAATAAAACGAGGAATGCTGCTAAATAAAAAAGCTTGTAAATCATGAACAAGTCATCCTAAAAGAAAACGGGGTAAAAAAATATATTGAACTACAAAACAACAGAATCTGTTTACATTTACTTTGCACTAATTTCTAGAGTTTGGATTTGACTTCAGTGACTTTATGAAACATCCAGAGATCCAACCTTTAATTTAACTTCAGCCAAATCATAATTTTTTAGAAAGCAGTAAATAAGCATTAAGATTTGAGGATATTATGATTTATTAATGCTGCTTCAGTCCAGCCCGTCTTATTTATGGGTTGGAGTCCGACGTGTTTTCAGACCCATGTTTCGTGTTTAGTGGGTCCCACTCCTCCCTGCCTGCCGATTGGCTGGATCCCTCAGCCAATCAGAAGTCGTCGAGGTTTATAGAAAAGCTGCTGGAATGAAGGGATTTTCCCTGGACTTTTGATTAGTTTTTGGCTCCTATGTGAACATTTAACAACTTTTTCCACTTATTGTTGTTTAATTGTGGGAGAGAAAGTTTTTCTGTATTTTTAAGTTGGTTTTGCTCTACTAGCGGTTAAACATCTGTTGCAATCCAGTGGTGATGTGAAAAAAATGAGCATAAAAAGTCATTTAAAAAGATTTCCTCTCCTATTCTGTAAAATACAAACATGAAAACAAAAAGGAAAAGATTTTTAAAGCAACTTGTGATTCAAATATAATCTTCAGTGAGTTTTCACCTGGATGGAAAGTAACTGGTTACATTTACTCGATTTACTGCAAGTACAATTAATCTATATGTTGCATTCAAGTTGTTTACAAATGTTCAAATTAAACATTTGTAAATTATTTAGAGGAAAGCATGTAACTCAGTTAAAAGTTAAATTGCATCCATAAAGGAGTAAAAACATGTACGCATGAAAGACGTGATAAAAATGAAGCTGGAAGTTTGTGTCTCATCAAAATGATTTAAAATGCCTCCCAAATAATCATGATGTCATTTTCAAAAAAATTTTTTGTTGCATTTTTGTTCATAAAAGCTGCTCATTAATTAAAAGAAAAAGTTTAACGTTATCAAGGTGTGTGTATAAATCATAGAATAGAATTCAACTTTATTGTCATTGCACTGTCACAAGTACAAGCAACAAAATGCGATTTGCATCTATCCAGAAGTGCTATGCATGATATAGATATTTATTTACAGGTGAACCAAGTAGCAATAATGGTGTGGAGCTAAACCAGTCCGGGGTGTGTGTGTGTGTGTGGGGGGGTGTGTGAGTAACAGTCCATGTGTGAGAACAGAGAATCATATAATATTTGTTGCATATTTTGCATAAATGCATTTATAACTGTTGCATCTCTTCATTTACTTTCAGGATAAGTCAGATTATAAAGTTTAATTTGTAAATTTGCTATAAAAAGTCTATTTCCCTTTCTGGTGTTTTGTTAAGATTCATGCCATTAGTGGCGACTCCTACTGTTTGGAAAGAGAACTGCAACCATCGAACAGAAGCAACATTTAAAGAATTTAAAGCTCATCAGTCCAGTTTGGTTTATTTGATCCTGATCAGATCGATTTGTTATTCCTGAAGAAATGTCTCATAAGAACAGAAACATGTGGGTTGAAGGATTTTTAGCAATAATTATTCTCACTTTCCAAACATCATTGAATTTAAATCACCCTTAAATTGATTGAATATTAGCAGCTTAACCAGATGAATAGCCTGAACTGGTCGGGTTTTGAGTCTAACTGGTATTTGCTGCTCCTGTATGTTTAAACGGATCGACGGAAGCAGAGATTACCAGCAGCTGCAGCAAAATTAAACTGGTTTTTGTGAAGTAAATCCATAAGATCACATTCTCTTGAACCGTTGGTGACCTGACTGTTCGGCCGGAGTGAGGACACTTCATCCAGCCCGGCTGAATCATTCCGAGTCTGAACAGAAAACGATTCGCTGCTTCACCGGCCCGTTTGCCCAGAGATCCCCGCTCTAAAACAAACGCTGCAGGCTGGCAGCTGGCCACTTTCTGTCTCCTCTGAGACAAAGAGCACAAAGACAGGGATTGTGTGGGATTGGGGTAAATAGCTGCAGCCAGAGGCCACCCGTTCGGCGCCACATGTTGCGAGAACTCGGCTCTGTGTTGGCAGGCGGACCGGAACAGATGCCGACCGGGTCCGACTCGTCGGAGAGGCCGGAGCGCGTGTGACTGAAACAAACTGAACAACTCGTCCTTCATCTGGAATGGTCCACACCCAGATTAACACCTAGCACTGTTCACATAAAACATGAATCGGTTCCTTCTCCTCCCTGCCGGATCGTCTGACTCATTCTGACTCAGATGGTCGTTGATTTTTAGAAATTCTTCACAGAACAATCAGACTGAAAGTGGTGCAGATAAAGAAGGCAAAGATACGAACCTGTTAATGTTTGCTGGAGAGACTCCAGAGTTAAAGCATTAATACAACTTGAACTTTTGGATCTCTAATGTCAGATCTTATAGATTTCATAAAAACTATCGAACAGGTAAAACTGAAAAGAGATAAATCATGTTAAACAAATTTTTTGTGTTTAATACATTCTGTGGCCAGCAAGTAGACTAAATACGCCAGTATTGGCCAAAAATAATAATATAAAAAAGAAGTTAGACCCCACTATGGTGCATAAAATCCAAACCCATTAGGCTCTACACTGTAACTGCTTTTCTGAGGTAATATTTGTCTTTCATTTTGAGCGTTCTGCTCAAACCTGAAAAACTTCTGCAGTTAATGAAAGACAATCTTTGAAGCTGGCAGGTTTTTAATAACTGGTTCAGCTGCATCGTTTGGAAACTTTCAGTTCAAGTTAGCAGAAAAATCTCTGGCTGAGACTGAAAACAAATCCCAAAAACCTGATTCAGGCTCCACACATCGTTGTTTTCAGGCTCCAATCAAAGATGGCTGCAGTTTTTCCATGAGCACAGTAAAAAAAAACAAAGCAGAGACGAGCGCATGATAATAAATCCCATGTGTAGCTTATGAAACTTCAGATTTCACGATGTTTGGCTGCAGCTGCTTTGTAAATGTGGAAATGAAAGAATCTGATGTTGGGGGAGCAATCAAGCTGCGGTTGAGAGAGAAGGCTGGCGGCTGGGCATTCACACGCAAACGCTGCAGCACACTGGCATCGTGCGCCGACACACAGGAGACCCGGGAGGCAGCGGAGAACCCGGCGCTGACGAGCCCGGCCCGCAGATCAACAGGATGCAGCAGTAAAACTCCAGGAACATTCGCACGGCGTCAGGTGAGCCCAGAGAAACGACGCTGCTGCATCAACTTTAATACGCTTCCTGTAATTGTATTGGCTGCGCCCGCGGGGTGGCAAAGAAAAACGTTTGCTTTTTTCCACACAATCTGCCAGTAACAATTTGGCTTTTCAAAAAAAAATGAGAAAAAATTAACAAACCATGGATGGATGACCAAGACAACTACAAAACATATCCGTCATGTTGAATGGGAGCCAACAAAAGGCTGAAGAGTTGGATTATTAAAGCGGCAGTGTTATGAAAAATAAAAATAGTTTTCAGATTTTTATATTATAAACAAACCTGGAGTGTTGCTTTGATTCTTTCATGCATGTTTCATGCATAGCAACCATGGAGATTTAGGGATAAAATGCCTGTGTGGCCCTAGCCCCGCCTACAAGGATGAAGCTCCTCCTCAGCTCCTTCAGACTAGCCAGCAGCAATTAGCAAACACCTGGTGAAGCTGTTGAGCTCATTACAGGAGCTACTTCTGGTGAAAACGTTGCTATGGGGTTAATACAGGAGCCATGTTGGGATAACTTACTGACGGTGGAGATTCTTAAAGAGACATAGGCCCAATTTCAAGGCATCAACTTTGGCAATAATTGCAGAATTATTGTGATAAATATTGCTTTTGACATTTTCTTCTAGTAATACATTAATCCAAGTTCATCTTGTCAAAGACAAACTTTGATTTTACAAAGAACTCAACACTGGAACTGGGAGATATTTTAAATAATCAAAACAACAAAAAACTAATAAAATGAACATGTCCCTGAACGACATTGCCATTAAAAAACAGAATGAAAATTGAGGTCATTTTTATTTATTATGTGATTAATTGATTGTTTTTGCAACAAGCCAACATTATAACCTGTCAAAGGACTGCAGATACAAATTGGCTTAAAAGCTACAATGACATGACATTAATGTTTGAGCTGAACATTGTCCCTTTCCAAATAGTTATTATTACAGCATTTTATTACAACTGAAGCTAATGTATTTACTTTACGGTTATTTAAAATGACTGTGCCTGGAAATCGAAACACCAGCCCTTTAAAGGAACCACATTAAACGGGTCAAACTTGGATCTAGATCCCAGTTTCTGTCGTCTCATTACAAGCAAACAAAAAGCAACAGATAATGCTGAACATATGAGGCTGAGAGCTGGAGGAACACCCGGTTTGGATTACCAGAACCGGTCCAGAGCTTCAGCAGAGCCGGAAACCGAATCGGGTTGGAAACCGAGAAAAAGATGTGAATAAGATGGAGGCAGTGAGGGAGAAGAGCCCGGCCATCTTACAGCCATTCATTTCCTTCAGAGTGACTCATCGAGAGCTTGGCGAGCTGCGAAATAGAAACTCCACAAACACACACCAGCAGTCCAGCAGGCTGCCAGAACCTCCGATCGGCACCGGGCTCTGCCGCGCTGCGGCCCGGCTCTGTCATTACTAGCTCCCCAACTGGGGCCAACATGGCCGCCCTCCATCCTGATGGTTACGGGCCGCCAGATGTGCCTCCCATTAGAGGCGCAAAGAGCCTGAGCGATTCATCACGAGTAATCATGAATAATCACAATTAATCGATTGATTACCAACTAATTCAGGAATGAACCGTTAACTGAAAGATACAACCTAAAAAAACAAACAAAAAAAACTTTTCTTAAACACTATCCTCAGACAAAACTAATGAACAACATTCTGCATTTAAGATTTAAAACAATTATTCATAATAAAACAAAAATAAAATCTATAAAGCACTGAAGCATCCATGGTTGAATGATGGTTCAAACAATTATGTGTTGAACACCATAAGAGCTACAAGAAAATAAACAAAAAGCAACTTTTCCTCTTTCCTACACAAAACGTTTACTTTAGTGTGACTTTAGGTCATTCTAAAGTGAAAAAATCTAGATAAATACCATTAATTGATGAAAAAAACGGTCTTTTCTGCCAGTTTAAAACAAATGGAACAACAACCAGCTGTTGGCATGGCAACCACAGGTTAATTTCTCATAAAACAAACTAAAACTTTTAACTTTACTTTCATTAATCCTGCACACATTCATAAACATCCTAAACAAAATAAAGTGAGGTACCTTGAGGCTTCTGCCACGGCTTTATCGCCAGTAGATTGAACACTTTCTTCTTTCACCATCTTTGCTTTCTGCAGTTGAATTCACTTCCTCTAATGGTAACACTACCAAAATAAGAGCCCAGATTTCAAAACAAAACAAACCATTTTAAATTTTATAGCTAAATAAGCAACAACAACTTAAATGCATTTAAAAAAACAGCAAATAAAAAACAGCAGGTCAGACCTGCACTGTAAGTCAGGCAGAAAGTTGAGCTTTTATTGATGTTAGACAATTAAGCTGCAGATTCATCCTCTGCTGCAAATGATCAAATGTTCACCAAAGGGCTGTCGTTGCTGCATTTTAGGTAGAAAATGTTTCTTATTTTAAAAAAGGAATTTTCATATTTTAACATTTATAATTTTGTTTAAAAAGGCTTCAGTGGTTAAATGAAAAATCTGCGGAATCTACCAATTCTTTTCAAATTTGATTAAATCGTCAGAATAATCAATAACTAAACTAATTATTATAGGTGCCGCATTAAACAAGAATTTGACTAAAATTCAACAATTTTAGTTAAATTGTTGAATTTGATCCGATTATCAGAGAATTTCTGATTTTCTTCATCTTCTGTCCACTAATGGTTATTCGGGATCTTGTGACATCTAGAGGCAAAACTGCAGAATGCAACAAGAATCAAACCAGCATTACAATGGGATATTTCCTAGTGAATTCACATACTTTCTCTAATGTATTTGGTTCACTAAACATAAATATTACTATAAATACTCGTTAAAGAAATCCACAAAGGTTTCCTGCATGTCTGACATCATGAAGGGCAATCCGAGAAAAAATAAGAGTTGCTCCAGTTCACAAGTAGAGTGAAACAGCAGAGGAGGTTCTTCTGATGAAGAAGTTTCCCTTCTGAGGTTTTTCTGGGTGTAAAATCCTGGCAGAAGAGTCGATGTCTCCCTGTTGTTCAGGAAACACCCTGGGATTCCCCGTTAGGAGCTTCAGCGTCTGACTAGGAGGAGGAATCCGAAAAAAACGATTCAAAGAAAGAAGTTTCAATGCAGGGATCAAAATCTTTTGATATTTATTTAACATTAATGTTATGTACTTTATGAACAAAAGGCTGCTTGCTCAGACCTGATGTTCTCCAGCTCAGGAAACGCTGAGTAATATTGAACGCTACAGGCTCAGTTCATGCTCCAACACACAAATCAAAAGGCTGATTTAGCTCTGAGGCACGTCAGCAAGTTTCACCAAACTGATCATTAACTGCTCCTGCACACCTGGATAAAATCAACAGAGATGATCCAAAAGCTGCGTTTCCACTGACCGTATAACTGCACAAACTAGAAATACATAAATATGTTTCAAAAATGGGTGTATTTCACACGGAAACATTTTTTCACATTCCACGAGTCACATGATCAAAAATAGGAAGTTACTACAGGCAGAAACGACAAGACAACAGGAAGCAGTTGGACGATGACGGCTTCTTAATAAATTATGAAAAGTAAAAATATGAATTTGCTCATATTTGCTTTTAACTGCATTTATTTAATGGGAACACTGCGATTACAACTTTTTTCAAAATATCAGCAAAGTTCTGCACATATTTGTAAGGGAAGCGAAGTTACAGGGACTCAATAACTGGGGTCAAAGTTTGCACAAGTTTCACCAACTCAAATTTAAAACTTAAGATTATGAATGACATTTAAGACCTGCATCTCCACAGAATGTATGAATTTTATTCAGCCAACTGGAGATAAAATTGCATTTACCTCTGATAGACGCAAAAATCTAACTAGGAAGGGCATGATAGCAGCTAGTTAGCTTTAGCCTTAACCGACTTGAATCAGAACACAAACATGATGTCTGAGTGTGACTCAAACATTTACCTGACAGAAAAATCATTCAAGAACACAAACAATACATAGAATACATATTAGACTAAATTTAAAGGTGACCTATTATGCGTCCTTAGACAAGTTGGGGTCGGGCTAAAGGTTGGGTGCCCTTAGCCTTATGTTACATTTTGTTGCACAAAATCATTCTTGGATAATGAGATTTTAGTCAGAATGAGCTGTTTTAAGGACTACTGTCACTTTATATACAAATTAGCTGCTGCTGGCCACGCCCCCAACTCAACATTTACACATGGAAACGGCTGCAAAAAGATGCACAAAGCATCAGTAGAGCCTCCTGCACAACCAACAAGAATGCAGCCAGTAGTTTTCTGGATAGAAAGTCAGCAACAAAACACTTGTCTTTTCCAGCAGCTGTTGTACAGCGCATACAGCCAGCTGACCAAATGTGCTGGAGGCCAGTTAGGGTTGCTAGGCAATGGTCTGGTCTTCAGCAGTTGCTAGGCAACAATGAAGAGCCTCCTGATTTGTGAAGTTGGATTACAAAGGTTTTTGAAACGGCTCATTTTCCAGCCGTTTCAAAACAGAACAAGCAGAAGTGCTTGTTCTGTTTTTAGAAGTAGTTGAAACCCAAATGAAATTATTAAAATGAGCAAAATGTGAATTTTTAATTGAACTGTGGATACAGCTCCTTTAACTTGCGATTTGTATTAGAAGGTTCGAGGTCTGATTCAGGCTAAATTTACCTGCAGGAGCTTCATACAGTCAACCTTCCCAAGTTTTACTGTTATAATCCACCAGACGAAGCTGGAAGACATCCAGGCAGAATAATGGAGAACACAAAACTAAAAAATGAAAGTGTCTGCATCTCAAAGATAATTTAGCTCTGAATCATTTTTCCTAACAAGCCGTCTGGTATTGGGAGTATTTTCTGGCCCCCCGGAGCGTCTTCAGAGCTGATGGAGCGCCGTGATTCGGTTTACATGACTCCCAGATAAAAGAGCGCTCTGAGCTCAGATCTTCCCCGCCATGACTCACCCTGACAGTCAATTGTCCGCTGACACAATCCAGGCTGAGATCATAGCAAGAGAAGAAGAACAGAGGAGAAATGTGATCAAATGACATGAAGAAAAGCTGCAGCTGGGTGAAGAGAAGCAGCTCTGACTCTAACCACTGATCACCATTATGACATACTGGGCCACCATCATGTAATGGTGCCTCTGTTAATGTTATTAGTTCCAGCAGCGCTGTTCCTACTGGGCGGGAAGCCGAGCTGCAGCGATGATCAGCGGAGCGACGCTCTGTTACGATGCTGAAATGTTTGAAATTTTAACCCTGAATTGTTTGATATTTTCTACTCAGAAACTGAAGTTTCCTTTGAACACAATAAAACTTTTGTAGCTGTAAAAATGCTGATTTAACTGAACAGAGTTTAATTTGCATATATTGTGCCTGTTGGAGCATAAAACATTTGCAAACTAAACTGACCTACTTTTCGTTTGCAGAAGGTAATCCCGACTCCAAGAGTGATGGCGGATTGTTCCAGAAGGAAACTGATCACTTAACCTCACCATTGTTTTAAAACATACAACGTGCATTCACAGTTAAAAAGCAAATTAAAACATTCACAAGAATCCAAGAATTAAACAAAACTCCTCCTGATTTGTGATGTTATATTGTCATTTAATATTTGTCATTTTCCAGCTGCTGCAGCTGAATAAAGCAACGTTTCATTCTTTAACAAGCTGCTGCTGACGGATGGATCTGCTGCTGTCGTCGAGTTTTCAGACTCTACAAACAGCTGAAGGCCAAAACGTTCAGCGCCAACTCCAGAGCAGCTAAGATAAACAAATTTAATCAGAGACAGCCCAAGGCATAAGCAAACCAAGCTGCTTAGGGCCCAAACCATCAGGGGCCTCGAATAAATGCTTGAATTTAGTAAAGACTGCAGATCTAGTTTGTTTGAGAATTAGTGTTGGACAATAAATCAACAATATATTTTGTGATAGACATGTGATCAATTCAGCTGACAGAATATTTGCAAAGCCTTCTGGGAGATGTAGGCAGAGGAAAGGCTTTAGCTCTCCTGGCTAGCTAATGCGACTCATTCAGCAGTTTGCCTCGTAACTCCTGACAAAATAAAAAAAACAACGTGTTGTAGTGAAAAGTCTGGATTAAACAGTAAATGTCACGTCACCAGTTTGACAGTATTGCAGATGTTTAAAACAAGAAAACTAATCCATAATTATCTATAATCGACTGATATGAAACGCTTATATCATGGCAAGTTTTTCCAGTCATGTTGTTCAGCCCTCTTGAGAAAACTAGTAAATTGGATTTTATGGTGTCAGAAAAGATAAATCAAGATAAGAGCAGCTTTACTTTGTAACACTGTAATCTCCATGGTTTGTTGTGTTGTCATGGTTACAATCTGATGTTTGGAGGTTAATCTTTTTCATGTTTGAGCTTCAGTTTGTTCACAAATATCTCCTCCGATTGTTTCCAGTCAATTAAACTTGGCCTTCTCTTCCAGATTTCTATCAACTCTGAACTGAAATGCTGCTAATGGTGCCCTGCAGGATGAGGGGGCCCAGGCCCCCGTTTAACCTTCCACCGGCCCTGGCTCTCTGATGTAAAGAGAAATGCATCTTCCTTTTCTCCATTTTAGGAAATAAACTAAAATATTTTATCTGAGCTACTCCATAAATCCTCCTGAAGGCCCTAAAAGGCTCAGAGGTTTAAAGTTTTACCTCTGCAATGCGCCTGCGGTTCCCTGAAGTTAAATATAGAAACTTTACTCGCTGGGATAAATGTTACTCTGTGTCTGATGATGACTCTGTTTCCTCTACAGAACGGTCAGTTTATTATTAGAACCCATTTGATATTCACAGCGTCCGTGTTGCTCGGGTGCAAACAAAAACATGAGACCTGTTGCACAAAGTCGAGGGAATTTCCAGGTATTTATAGAATATCTGAATGGCCCATAGTGGAACAATACACAGTAATAACTCACTAGAAACTGTACAGACTTAATACTCAGCTACGGTCAGGACTGAGTGGTGAAACATTCCCAGCACAGGAAGCAGGGATGAGCTGCATGATAAATCTACTTCCTGCTTGGTTATGACTGTTACCACAGTAACGTACGAACCATCTTTGCCTCGTTAACAACCTTCAGTCTGCAGAGAAACATGTCCGACCACGTTAGAGCTCTTTTAATCCACATCCAAAGACTGTTTCCCAAAAGAAAATAAAAGTCTTAGCAGAAGCTCGTCCTGCCTGGAGCCACGCCCTGAACCTCAACAGGTGGGGCGGCGCTGCGCTTTGTGTCTGGACAGGAAAAGGGTTCGTCTGTTTACCTGAAGATCACTATCAGACAGAACCATCTCTCTGTCAGAACCGCAGTTCAGATGTTCTACAGCAGAGAGACGACGGGTGAACAAGTCCGCACTCGTTTGGGGGAAAACAGTTAAGAAATGCGCTGCAGTCGCATAGAAACGTGTAACTTCCTCTTTCTGTTTTTCTGTTTGGATGAACGAGAAAAAGACAAAGCGACCGAAGCCGCGTTGCTTTCAGATGACTAAGTGTTCATGCAAAATGCACTTTTTTGAGCTTGACGTTGTGTCAAGTTGTTCCCTCATCAAACACAAACCTGCAGTGTTGCCTTGCATTTAACGCATGTTTAAGAAATCTGTTAAACACCATGGCAACCATTCCGTTCAGTAAAACGCCTGGGTGGACCTAGCCCCGCCTTCGAGATGCATTTCAAGTTTCTGCGACTCCCCACTGAACTCCTGCAGACTAGCCAGCACCAATTAGCAAACTGTTGCCTTCAGCTGTTATAAAAATGTTATAAATATCAAATATATCGGGCCTCTGCCTTTAAAACCTGGAAGGTTTCCATGGAGACCAAATGATTTCTCAAACATGCATGAAAGAATCAAGGCAACACTTCAGGTTTGTTTATAACGAGAGTAATAAAACATGACAAACCAACAGCCTATCAGTATCAATTAATCAGAAAACGGGAGCAACTTTAAGCGTTCAGCATATTGAGGTGAGGAAACTTTCCCCAGAACAGACAGAGAGTCTGATGAGATCAATAATGTAAATTCTTCATACTAATGCGGTACGTAATTTAACAACCAGAATCAGATGCCTGAGGTTTATTTAAGTGACTCCTTGAAGACAGAAAGAATAATCATAAATAACATATTCAGAACGTTTTATCACTTTTTCAGCTATAAATTAGCAAACAGCTCAGGGCTAAAATGTCTCAGAGATTTTCTGAGACGTTTCTCAGGCGAACCCAGCAGAAGGAGCTGCAGCCTCTACCTGATTCTGCATATTTCACTTTCCAACCGTTTTTAAATCATTAATGAAAGCAGTCGGAGCTGCAGGGGAATGTCTGGCATTCCGAGCAGACAGCTTGAGGTTCTGCCTGCGGGAAGGCGACATGTGCTACAGTTAGCCAAACAAAGCTGTGTGTGTGAGCGCAGCCTTCAGGCTGAACAGGTGTGTCCCTTCAGCTGGACCGGACTCAGCGCTTCACCTGTTGCGTCGCATTCAGAGGGAAACGAGGACAGAAGCGAGCAGGAAGCCCATCCAGTCACTTCCCATCACACGAGACCACTCAGCCCATTCCACAGGCCTCAAAAAAACCTATGAGTCACCGCCGCGTCACGGCGCCATGGCAACCAAACACCAAACAGGCCAGCTAAAAGCAGCAGAGAGGAGGGAGGAGTTTCACCACACAGGCGTCAGAAGATCTGCTTCCTCTGGAAAACAGCATCAGCGCCGAGGAGCAGAATCACAAGACGGAGGCTGAACGCTGGTCTCTCAACACCGAGATGAATCAGTCAGCAGCAGCTAATACGACGGCTTGTCAGGCAAAAAGAAGAGCACATTTCCACAAAAGATCAATATTTCAGAGATAAATTTAACAATTTATCTCTGAAATATTCTTGAAAAAAAAAACAAAAACATGGAAATTCTGAAAAAAAAAAAAAAAAGCTCAGAAATTTGAAGATTAACCTAAACTCAAGTTTTCAGATCTGATATTTTCTAGAAAGAGAATGGAAAATCTGAGCTCGAAATGTCTAAAATTTGCCAGACATTTTTTAACTTTTGCAACGCAAATATATTTTCGGAAAAAAAAAAAAAGAGCAAATTTCTGAGATCAAAAATACAAGACTCAAATTTTGAGATCTCAGGAAATTTCCAGAAAGAACATGGTAAATCTCTGAGCTCAAAGCTGTAAATTTGCAAGAAAATTAAGTCCGAAATTTTGTAGAAAAGAAAAAGAACACTGGAAATTAATCTCCAAGTTTCTCAGATTAAAATCCAAAATTTCTCACAAATTTTCAACAGAGCTGAATTTTTTTTCTACAAAATTTCTTAAATTAATCTCAAAAACAAAAATCTAAATTTTCTTTGCACTTTCCAACTTTGAGCTAAAAAATGTCAAATATTTTTTCTAGAAAATTTCTGACATTAATCTGAAAATCTACACTTTTTGACACAAATCTACTTTTTTTTCCACCCAGCTACGCCGTCGTAAATCCAGCCGACTTCAGGACAAAGTTACCATGGATACAATGAAAACCCAACACAATGAGCAGCCGCTGCAGGACAAAGACGTCAGAAAGATGCATTTCCTGCAGAACTGCTGGAGCTCAGCTATAAACTCCTCTAGCTGCTCTGCATCATTTAAAGCAGAAACGGAAACTAAACTGTTTCATAATTACAAAATGTTTTTGATTGAAGGGATTTGATGTTGAGAGGCTGAATGATGCGGTTTTACTCTGCAGGTAGAGAAACAGTGAGATTCTCTCAGCCAAACTCAACCTGTTTGCAGCAAAAGCTTAAAAATTTTCAAATTACTGACTCAAAACAGGAAATAACTGAAAACCTCCAGATCCATCCCTGATCTGCTTTCACAGACACACAAATATCACAGATCTGTTCAAAAAATGTATAAAATGAGGAAATGCTGAAAAAATTAGATGCTGTGGATTCAGGAGGGCGTAGTAGTTTCACTTTCTCTGATCTGAGAAAAAACCACTACAGTCAATAAAGCTCCGGTTATTTTTGTTTTGTTAAATCAGGAGCTACATCACAAATCCACAACTTTCCATTTCTTCTATAGATACAAAACAGCACAACATAAAACCATAAATGAAGCTGCAGCTACCTAAGGTAAATAAAACATCAGCTCTAAAGCTTGGATGTTTTAAGGTTTGAGTCTGCAGCTTTAGCCATGCGGCGCTAACGGGACGATAACGATCCTGATAGAGCAGGAGATAAAAATCAAGAGACAAAGTGGAGAAAAAGTGTAAAATAATCTCTGAATGAAACAGGAAGTGCTTTTACTTTGATATCCTCAGCAGGAAGTGTTTCTGTAATGTAGCAGCTAGCTTAGCAGCGCCAAACTGAGGTTAGTTTATTTTGTTCTGAACTGCGTTAGGTTGGAGAAACATTTATGTTATTATGATGAAGCTACAAGGCAACATGAGCACAAAGCTATGAGCCGTTAACATCCCATAATAATTACTGGCTAATCCACAGTAAACCATGCAGCAGCTGCAGCCTATAGCACACATACAAGCATCATTTCACTGTTATCTTGGATAAAACCTGAAACTATGAGTCTCAAATGTCAAGTCTTTTTTTGCATGTTCATTTCTTAATCAGGATTTTCTGAACCTGGAGTTCCTGAACGCATCCCTTTACAATGTTTGAGCCCCTGAAGAGAACAAGAGACTTTTGTTTTTCTGCAGCAGCAGTTTTTCCACGCTGGAGGGAAAAATCTGGCTGCTGGAATGTTTCAGACACCGAGTCTAAATCAGAACCAGAACCACCCTGATGGGGAAAAAAAGGCAGCATTTTAATACCAAGCTAAAACTAAAAAGCTTGACTTAAAAGCTGCATTTATTCCTGCATGACGACAGGAACTGAGCCTCGACAAGGCATTAGAGAGGGAAAGGTGGAGCATTATGTGCAGAGGTTTGTCCCTCTACCACAGCCCAGGCCTGAGGCTTGCTAGCCAACGATTCACACAGACTCAGCAAGCGGGAATGTCACCCGGAGAGCCTGTACCAGGTCTGGCTCCCTGCAGCATTCCTGCTACAGAGGTATGCTGTTGCACCACCGCATTAGTTCAGAGCGCTGGGTGTGAGCCGCAGGCAGAAAGAGCCTCGCAGTGAAAATGCAACCATCAGATTTATTCATGCAGATCTGGAGCCAAAAGTTCCAGAGAGACACTCAGACCGAGTCCGAGGGCTGGCTGATAAAAAACAACTTGTCACAATAATCAGTATCAATACATAGCTCTCATGTGACTTTGCAGCTGACCGTCATCTTGGTAGGGACCGTAGCTGTCATAGTAGTTGCTATGGCAACAATAAATAAGTCACAAGCTTAGAACTAGCTCATTCCTATCGAACGAGAGAACGTTGGATAACAATACATTGTTATATAATAAATTAAACAATGTAATGTACCTGTATTGTTAAATTAACCAATACAAGTACATTACAACTGTTACTCGATTACAATTTTAGAACACTCTACCCAAGTCTGTGTAATACCAAGACAAACATCAGTGATATATACTGAAGTACTTACAGCTTAACTAGCAAAATTAGCTTAGCTAATGTAGCTTTTATGTACTAGCAAACACAGACATGGCCTACAAGTATGTTACTAAATTTACATACTCTGCCAGTCACCAGAATCTTGTTATTCATGCGACTTTTTTCAAAATACTTTTTTGTTGGACTCGAAGCCACAGCTCATCTATACTTTGTGCTGCACTGACCTACCAAGATGGCGCGGATCAGTTCAGACTTGTGGAAACGATCCATATTCACTGAATTCTGATCCAGAACCACACAGAATTCTGGGAGATGAAGGCAAAGGAAAGGCTGTAGCTGTTCAACCTCTCCTGACCAGCTAGCAGAATAAACTCACCACTCTTTGGTTACCTAGCAACAACCGTAAAAAAAAATATAGCATGGAGTGAGATTTGTGGATAAAACAGCAAAGGTCATGCCACCAGTTTGGCAGAAATTTAGCTATTTAAAACAAAAAACTAATCAATAATCATCAATAAACTGATATGAATATATAGCGATATATCGTGATACGCATTTCAGCCATATTGTCCAGCCCTAGCTAGTCCACACGTAGCCGGATATCTGGGGAAATGGAAACATACCGTTTAATACCGTCTCCATTAGTAAACAGTATAAAATGTTTAGTGTAAGATTCCACCTCATCTTACAGATTCAACAGAAAGAAAACAGAAGATGAAACATGAAACGAGTGCCAGAGGGATGGGCTGAGTTTGCTGATGAGCAACAGATGGAAAGAAACTCTAAACAACACGATGAAATCAAAACCAGTTGCCCTAAACACCAAGTTTTATCAATTAATCACTTAGTGCAGCACCACAAAGCAAATATTTAAGAAACAAAGATCCTCAGCTCCCCTGCAGCGGCGCAGAGCCGCTTCGTTACAGTCAGTTAAACTCAATCTGGAGTTGCATAATCAGTGCCTGCAGTCGGACTGGGAACCTGCTGGGCTTGTCACAACACATTTTACTGGATGATAAACTGTCACTGAAATTATTGTGATAAACGATAATATTGCAACTACATTTTGCAACTAATATAATAATGGATCTTCTGAAAGATAAATACATTTCCAAAGAACATCTAATATTGGAACTGGAAGACATTTTAAATATACAAAACATATAAACAAAACAGATAAAATAGATCATAAAGTCTTTGTAAACAAAATAACCCTTCAAACGGTCAGAAAACAAGCAGTAATTGCCACTAAGCAATTATGTAAAATAAAAAAACTGAAATCAAACTTGTGTGTCAAATGTTTTTGCTTGTTTTTTCAAATGGTAGTTTTTCGATAACATTAAAGGGTGGCATCCTCAAAAAGAAGCATGCAGATGGAAATGATTGCTCTCAGTTTGATTAATCATGTGATTAATTGGTTGAAGTCTGGAGTGGGAACGCGCCGCTCCTACCTGGCCTTCAGCTCCTTGTGCTCCTCCCGGATCTTGCCCAGCTCCAGCTGCAGTCGCGCCCGCTCCTTGGCCACGATGTCCAGCGTCTTGCGGGCGTCGGCCAGCTCCGTCTCGTACGCCGTCTTGATGCCTGACAGGTCGCGTGTGACCTCTGACTCCGACTCAGAGATGCGCAGCCGCAGCGAGGCGTTCTCAGACTCCAGGGAGCGCACCTTGTCGATGTAGACCGCCAGCCGGTCGTTGAGGTTGCACAGCTCCTCCTTCTCCTGCAGCCGGGTGATGCGGGTCGGGGAGACGGCGCTGCGGCGTTTCTGGCTTGGGGTTTCCATGGCGAGTGATGGTCAGAGGCGCAGATGTGGGGGGCTGGCTGTGGGGAAGGAGAGGTGAGTTAAGGTGAGGCAAAACAGTTGCAGAGCCACCAGACGATCGTCAGAACTGGATTGTTTAATAGTGAGTTCACACCAGCTCCGTTTAAACTGCTTTAATCAAACTCCAGTCCGTTTGTCTGGAAAGTCCATTTGTTTGGTGTTAATCACATTCTGATGCGAGATCTGGTCCGCCTACCAACCTCAGTCCGGGTCCGGTTGAAATGAACTCTGGTTGGGTTTGAATTCATATGAAACAAGGTTTTATTTTAACTTCGTTATAAACGTGAAGTTTGTCAAAATCTCTTCATTCACTCTTTGAATTTATTGTGTTTAATCAAAAAGTTGCTTCTCCACACCTTTACTGGTGCATCAAGTGCTATTGTTGATGGTTACCATAGCAACCATCAGCTCCGCCCCTTTTTCTGTTACTTTCTGTAACTGTACAATCAGTTCTGCATTTATATTAAAATATATTTTAACATAGACTTGAGACTAATTTAATGACATACGGTGTTTCATGAATAATTCTGCCATGTTTTGTATATATTTTTAATTGTTTATTAATAATGTGCATTTTATTTTACTGCTGCTAACTGGAAGAAATGCCTCGTAGCGTCTTATCAAAGACAAGAGAAATCTTTAGTGTGTTAACTGAATATTTGAGGAGATTTATATAAACTGCATAGAAATGTTTAACCAGGGACTGCAGTTGTGATTAACTAGAGATAAACATCAGTTGCATGCATTGTTCTTATCAAATAAACTAATTAAATGAAGGTGAAACTGATGAGTTTCGCCTTGATATAACTACAAACTGTGTAGCATTTTAGTGTAGTTTCTAGTGTAAATATCTTAATACAAATAAAATAAGACCAAACTAACCCACAGATTCTGCAGTGAAAGTTGCAAGCAGGCTGCACAACATTAAAACATCTCTCCTCCTTTTCCTTTCCAGAGTTTTGACTTGAAGAGAAAAAGCTGCTAGTTGCATCGTCTCTCCAGCGAAAACGATCTGCTCCAACGTTTTCTTTGCACAAAACTTGTTGCAACGTCTCCAGATATAAAACAATCCGAGCGCTGAGTCATCTGATAAACAGAGCGGCAGGATGCCCAGAAAAGGGCAGCAGGACTCAGAACGGGCTGGAGTTACAGAAACTGATTCAACATGTATCTGAATGTCTGAACAGTGTTGGAGATCTTCTCTCTGCTCGACAGAAACTCCCAGGTACAAAAACATATCAGTGTCACTTCAGTCAGAAGAACAAAGTAGATTTATGCCAAAAAAACACTTAAAAATTGCAATTAGGTTCATATAATTTGCAATTTATTTAGAAAAAATGAGAAATTTCTGATTTTGAAAAGTAAAAAAAAAATGTTTTAAATTAATCTCAGAAATTTTCTCAAAAAAAAACAAAAAAAAAACAGTTTGAGTTTCCAAAAGTAAACCATTTTCTACTTTTAGAAATTTTCTATTTTTCCAAAAAGATAAACTAAATAAAAATAAGAAGAACATCTCATTGCAGTCAAGGAGAGCAAGATAAACAAAATAGAATGGTTTTTTTTTTCTAGAAAATTTATTAGGTTAATTTAAAAAATTCTGATTTTTGTCCAGCAAATTTTCAACTTTTCAGACTCAGAAATTTCCATTTTTCCTAGAAATTTTCTGAGATCAAAATTCCAGATTTTTTGCATAAATCTCCTCATTTTTCTTTCCATCTACAACGGTGCCAGTTCACCATCGTACCAGAGTATAAAAAGAAACTAAAGTAAACAAGTAAAGCCTTGAGGCTCCGACAGTACAGAGATTCACCAATTAAACGTTTTTTATTAGCCGTTATCTCCACTGATAATCGTGCAGGACAAGGAAAGATTTGGTGAATGTTTCATTTTCCAGAGAGGAAAGTGGGCGGGAACACCAAACTTTGCCATGAATCCCATCATCGAGGTCACAAAGTCTCCTAAACGTCCATGTGGGTGGAACGCCCGAACACGCCCACAGCAGCGAACTCACGCACCGAGGCTTTCAGGAATAACCGAGCCCAAATGAAACCCGTCTGAACAGTGAGTCACAGAAATACGTGAGGATCTTACCGTAGCGGTGAGAAAGTCCTCCCTGCAGACTGCGGAGGGGAAAAACAGGGAAGGCTTTGTGGAAGTTGTTCTGCTGCGGTGAGGGAAGGATCGACTGAAGGACGCGGTCCTGCTCTGGTGGGTGTGTGTGCGCCTTTGGCTCGAGCCCTGAACTGCCTGCCTGCCTTCGCCGCAGAGCCTCTACCTACTGCTGGAGCAGGAGAGGAGGCGGGGGAGGGGAGGCCACGAGGAGGAGCCAGGAACCGGCTCCGGCTCCCTCCTACCGCTTCCCTTCTCATTTCGCTCAGGCTGACCTCAGCGGCCGGACCGAGCGGTCTGTCAATAAAACGCAGCGACACTGAAACAGAGCAGCTGGAGGGAGGGAAATGTGCAGAAACAACCCTTAACACGCAGGAAAAAACTGAAAAATCCTGCAGCTGAAGGAAAAAATAAATAAACAAGCAGGTTTTTAGGAGAAACTTCACTCAAACACATCAACCAGTTAGAGCTGAAATCTGGCAGGAAAATAACCTGAAGTCCAAACCTGAAGGGAAATAATCCTTAAAACAGCTAAATAAATCCCATAATTCACCCTGAAAGCCTAAAACATCTGACACAAACTGACCCCGCTCTTATATTTATTTCTCTGGGGTGGAGTTAATGGAGTCTCAGGTCCAATCAGGATGGGATGCAGGGAGAAACAGACGTTTTTATTTATTTCCTCTCCATGGAAAAGTGTGCGCATGAAGCCAGACGGCGGCTCTGTTTGGGCATGGGGAGTATCCCGGCCCGGTGCCGCCTCGGCCTCCCAGTAACGCGTCCCAGTTAGGAGCTGCTCACGCCTCCTGCCCACACCAAGACCTTACCACTGAAAGCACCAGGCAGGCAGCCAAAAGGAGCTTCTTAAGAAACAAATCTGCCAATCTTTAGATCTAGTTTACTTTGTTTGTGTAGCACATTCAGGCAGTTTTAGTCAGAACTCCAGCAGCAGCATTCTGGATCAGTGACTAAAGATAAACATGGATGAGTTTCTCTTGATCTAGTTTTGTTTAGTCCTGTAATCCTGGAAATGTTCTTCAGCCGATAGAAGGCCGACTTTGTAACCGTGTTTATTTGGATCTGAAGGTTCAGGTCAGAGTTCATCACTACACCCAGATTTCATCCTGATTTCTCGTTTCCAGCTATAATAACTGAAGCTGTGCGTTGACTCTAGATCGTTCCTCTTTTGCTCCAAAGATGATAAATAGTGATGCACCGATTGCACTTTTCTGGCCGATCCCTGATCTTTAAAAAGTCTGAGCTGCTGAATCCGATGTTGGCCGATACCAAATGTTTTTGTCAGAAATGTTGCTAAATATAGCAAGAAAGTTGCTGAGTTTGTAACAGTGGGGCTAACTGCAAACATGCAGACATGAGCTGGTGGGCGGAGCCAACAGTCAAACCTCCCACTGTAGAGCAGAAGAGGACAGTAGCTGATTTTAAGAGATCAGATCAACTTCACATTTAATAAGTACTGACTGATAATCTCCCCTAAATGAAGGAAATCTGTGCTGATAAATCGATGCGTCCCTAATATTAGTGTTTACTTGGTGTTAAAGTTTAGAAGAAATCCCCTGCTACTCCTTTTCTGAACTCGTTCCATTCACATTAAAAAATTCCCTAAAAATAATCAGTGGAGGATTTCAGGATTTATTCCACCAGTTTATGAACAACTGCTTGACTTTGGTCCTGAACAGTAAATCTAAGCTGGTCAACAGCAGACACGCGGTTCTTATTGTGAACCACAGGATCAGCCTGACCGACTCTTCAGACGTCCAGTTAGCTGTGGATCCTCTTCCTGTTTGCCACCTTCTCTTCATGGTAAATAACAAAAGCAGGAAAAACTAAGACCAAAGACAAACCTGTTGGGTTTCTCAGTAACTTCCATCTCTTCAAAGGAAAAGGGGGATTTGGAGGCAAATGAATTTCAGCCTCGAAAGGAAAGTAAAACGCTTTGAGATCAACTTGGATCCTGTTTAAAACCTGATGAACGAGCTCTGCAGAACCAACGAATGTTCCTCTTTCAATCCGGCCCAGCCTGCACTCATTCAGATTGCAAGTTAAATATTCACAACTGAAGTCAGTTCGCAAGAAACAATTTACATTTATGACCAGGGAGTCGTTTTTTCTCCGTCACAGCTCGTCACTCGCGGATGTTAGTCATCCAGAAATCCAGAATGAGGCTCAACATCAAACAAATGTTGCTTTGTGTCTTTAGTTTCCAATGCAAATAATGATAAAACGGGGCGGGTCAGATCGCTGATAGAGTCAGAGATGCAAATAAACAGCCAGAATCATCTGTGATCCGATGACAGGAAGCGGCTCTCCAGTGGGAATCTGAGGAAACTCTCGTGACAAACTGCCCACATTCAGATGCACTGACTCACCTGGACCTGAAGCCTTTTCTCCTTGAATTCAGCCTGATTTCTGGACCCGCATGTTTTTCCTGCAGCGTGCCTCATCGTCTCCATGTGGAGAAACTCTCAGACCGGCACACATCTGACCACCAAGATTATTACAGTTACCCAGAACTAACAAAAATACCTAAAAATTCAGAAAACATTCCTGTTAACAGTAAAACTATAACTGGAACTATAATGTCCATTTATAAAACCAAAGTATGAAAAAAGACGACAAAAACAACTACCACTATAATAAAAACTAATCTCGCTTTTGTTGTGTCTGTTTGGTTGTTTCCTATTTTGTCCTTTTTTTCTTTTTGGTTGGACTTTGAGTCTGAAATAAAGTTTCTACTTATTAATATTTTACTAGTAAAAACCAGCAAACACTCTAAAAACTGATTAAACTCAACCAGCTTCAGGTTTTAGAAACTCAAACTTTGGAATCATTTGCTGCAGCAGATCGACAACCAAACAGGGATCTGTTGTTCCTACTGTTTGTCCTCCAACATGGCAGACACGACGTTTGCTGACATCATATAAACCAATAAAATACCATGAAGCTACTTACTGAGTAGCTTCATGGTAAACTCCATAAACTCAGAAATAAGAACGCCTCCTGAAGGTGGAGCTTACGGAGCAACCGTCGGGTCAGAACCCAGTAATAACCAAACCAGAGGCACAGAAATGCCTCATCATCATCATCATCATCTTCACCTCGCATTAATGTTATGGCATTGTAGATAAGGAAAAGAAAAGGAGCAAATTTCCACCACAAAAAACTAAAATTTTTTAGAATAATCTCAAGAATTTCCTACATTTTTTTAATTTGAGTTTCAAAATGCAAAATCTTGACTTTTGAAACTGAGAAATTTCAACATTTTTTTTTAAATTTAGAACATTTATATTAAAATATTTTCTGAAATTTTTTTGGAATACACTTTCAACTTTTGAAACAGAGAAATTTACATTTATTTCTAGAAAATTTCTGAGATTAATTGTAAAAACTCTGTTTTTTTCCCCCCATATACAATAGCCCTAAAGGTTAGAACAAAGTCCAGAAGGTACATAAGAAATTAAGTGCCAATTCGTATGGGACTGTTATTTACATCACCAGAAATAAATGCAAACAAGATTGAAATCTTTTAAAGCTCAGAAATGTCCAAGTTTTTTCTAAAACACGTCTGTGATTAATCTCTTTAAAATGCATTTTTCCGCTTCAACAAACTTGAATTAAATAAATAGCTGATCTCTGAAGAACCTGCTGGAATGCAGAAGAGGTAAATTCAACATTTAAAGTACTAACCTAATTCAAAATGTGAAAAATAATCAGCATCTGAGGGCCAAAATTGCATCAGACTTTCCTAATCCAGGCTTCAACATCCACAGAAACTGAAAGGAAACTGATTTCTCACTCTGAGGTCAAACATCCAGAGAAACTCAAACTGCTGATTAAACCATTTATGTACCCAGATATTCACTGTTTAGGGTTTACAGACTTTGTTTTACTGGCTGTGTTTTAATAAAATCTACTTTACTTCATCAGTGTTGCAAACTAATCTACTTTCTTTATCAATCATCTCCAACCTCCCAGTTTGCGCCTCTCTGGCGCCCCCTGCTGCTGCTACACTAGCTGCTCTGAAGTAACTCAGTAACAAACAAAGTGCCACCCAGCGGCTGAATGGCTGAATAAAAACTTTTTTCCCCTTTTCCACAGCATGGGTCACTAAGTTCATGAACTGATTCAACTCCTTGTCTGTCTGCCCACTTTAATAAATCGACACAGGGAGGAACAAAGGGGGAAACTTTCATGAGAAAACCAGCGCGTTGTTGAGCATCTCGCCTTACCTTCTATCTTTGCAGCTGTTTCCAAAACGCCTCTGCTGTTCACGGTCTGCGCTGACCTTTCAAAATGTCGACAAGACGCTTAATCATCGCTTTATCTCCTCTCTGTAGGGTGTCTATGAATCTTTGAACCTAACTGAGAGCTGCCGAACCGAACCGAGCCGAGTCCAGACCGCCACCACCTGCAGATCTGCTCTGCTGATTGGGCTGCCAATCTCTGCTAATTACGCTGAAGCCCGCGGGCGCCCTCTGGCGGCAGCCATTAGCAGAGCATGGAAGTAAAGCAGTATTAAATCATAAACAACTTGAGTCTGATAGAAACTTATAAACCTCCTTAACTTGGACTCCGCTAAATTCAAGATTAAAATATTATCTTTTTAGATCATTTTTTATAATAAATATATTTTCAGAGCATAACATTTTAATAAATTAGAAAATTGGTGAAATTAAGAGTTTCAGTCCTGAAAATTATTTACAGCTCATAAAATTATCAGATGCCTCAGAGAAATACAAACAAATCTGAGAAATGCGTCACCTTAAACTGATCGCATGCCAGATTTTCAGCTGATATCAAGTTCTGTGCCTATTTTTAACACTTTCGCTTTTAGAAAATGCCTTTTCTCTGAGGTTTTCCTCTTTGTCTCATGACCAGTAGAACATCCTAGCAGTTTTTAGAGGTAGAAAAAAAGTAAACATCCCTCTAGGAATTAAAAACAGAGCAGTTGCAGGGTCAGCCTTGCATAAAATGCTAGTTTTATTGCTATTAAAATAATTTATAAGCAATAAAAGTCTGGTTATTTGCATTAAGTTTGTTGTCAACCTTAATGAGGATGAAATAACACGGCAATCTATTCTGTTTGTCATTAACTCAACATAGGGCAACATGGAAACTCATTGGTAAAACCTGAAAAGTATCAGAATTTAAAGAGAATTTTTACCTTTCCACTTGAAAAAAAATTAAGAAAATGCAATTAATTAGGTTAGATGTTACATGTCACAAGAACAATGAAATTTGAAATTTCGTCCCTTAAGTTTCAGTCTTCATGTGTTTAAATAATCTGGTTCAGAGTTTGGTGGATTAATAAAGAAATGTTCATTTTTACGGCTGAAAATGAGTGGAAAGCAGCCAAAGTCCACACAATAACTTTGAAACGTCTCATGAAGGCGGAGAGAACTACAAATAAAGACATTTTCAAAAGAAAATACGATTTATTAAAGACATTACAGACACAAGTAGGAATTAATTTCTGCCAAGAAACTTGAAAATTTCTGAACTTGAAAAATTTAACATTTGTTCGAAAAAAAAAACCCCAACTTAATTTAATCTCAGAAAAACTCTAGAAAAAGATGGATAAATCTTTTCAGTTTGAAAAGTCTACATTTTTTGACTTTTGGAGCCCAGAAATTTCCACATTTTTTCTAAAACTTTTTCCAAGATTAATCTGAAAATTTTCTAGCAAATTTTAAACTTTTAAAGCTCTGAAATTTCCATGTTCTTTTTAGAAATGTTTTTAGATTAATCTCAAATTTTATTTTTTATCTCGCAAATGTTTGAGTTTTCAAACTCAGAAATTTAATTTTTTTCTAGAAAATTTTTTGAATTAATCTCAATAATTATGAATTTTTTTCAAGCAAATTTTCAATTTTTTAGTGAAAATTACTACAGTTTTGTTTTTTCATCTACAATGGCAGGATACGATTAGAATAGTTCCAGAAGAAAAATGTTGAGAGTTTAAATGTAAATTCAGATTATTGTCTGCAAATGTTATTAAGAACATCTCCAGAAACAGTCCAGGCTGAAATATTTAATCAAATATCTCAAGTTGTGCTCAGTTTCACGATGCAAACCTGCAGATCAGCTCCAGGATCAAACCATCTGACAGACATTAAAATGTTTTCAGATCTTCATGGATTTGGACAAACAAACATTTAGTAAAGAATAGAAGTAAAAGATGAGACTGAGATGATCTGTTGGACGGCTGGGCAGAGAAATCAGGAAAAGGAAACTTTAACTAGAGCAAAATGTCAGGAAAATGAACAAACTAAGGAAGAGTGGCGTCCATTCGACTTTGTCCAGCTTTCATTTCCAGCTCAACAAAACTATCCACACAGCATGATGCTGCCACCACCATGCTTCACCATGAAGACGGCATGCTCAGGGTCAAGTGCAGTCTTATTTTTTCCTCTGGATTTAATGTTTTGCATATTAATCAAAAGCTAATGTTTGGTCTCATCTGTTTGCCGTCTGTCTGTAAACGGGACTTGTGAACTTTATTTATTTCATAAAGGGGAGAATGCAATAAAAAGTAAAAAATCCCCCCAAAAAAGTGGTGGCAAAATACTAAAATTTTTAGATTAATCTGAAAACTTTGGGAATTTCTGAACTCCAAAAGTAAAAAAAAAAAATTCTGAAAACATTAGATTAATCTTAGAAAATTTTTACAAAAACCTTGAAAGATTTTGATATTCAAAAGTCAAAAATTAGGGTCAGAAATTTTTAGATTAATCTCAGAAATGTCTTATTTTTCTCAAATTATGAGATTTTCTAGAAAAATCTAAATTTTTTCCTCAAACTTCAAAGATTCCAAAGAATTTTTTTTTCAAAACATATCACACAAATATTTTGAACTTTTGAAACTCATAAAGTTTCCAAGTTTGTTTCTAGAAGATTTCTGAGATTAATCTCAAAGTTTTTTTTTTGTCATAAACTTACTCCTTTCTTTTCCATCCTATATTTGAACACTGTTTAAATGAGAATAAATAACAGCAGCATCATTTTCACTCAGGGCCCCTGGGGGCCCCTGGGGGCCACTGGGGGGCCGGAGGGCCACTCTGGCTGCACAAACCCCACTTTGGCAATGATTGATTCGCTGACCTGCTCCGGGTTTCACATGAATTGATAATTTAATTAAAGCGGCCGCCACTGAGCCATCAAGCCACCATTCCTCAAGGCAACAAAAGCAGCATGTGTGTCATTACGGCCCGGTACAGATGGTCCGGTTGAGCAGCGCAGACAGTTTAATTCTTCAGTCCAAACACAAACAGCAAACACAAATAAAACTGAACCGGAGTGAAGCCGCTCGGGCTTCCTGGACGCCCTCATCATTATGTAACCACCAAGCATGAATTTTACATGACTGATGCTGCAGAGCTGCAAATGGTTTGTTTAGGCTCCTAATGTTCATGAATGATCCAGCAGGACGGTGGGTCACACTCTGGAAAACAAAAGGCTGAGTGGATCCCATGATCCCAAACTCTGGCTGCAGGACGGGAACAGCCTGGCGTCTGTGCTGCTAAGAAACTATTGCATAAGCTTGTGCTTCAGACAACAATCACAGCATATTTAGAAGGTAAAATATTCCAAATACTGAATTAAATCTGTAATTTTTAAAGTAAAACAGCCACAGACAGAGGAAACATTTAATCACTGAAGTAATCTACATGAGAGGAAAAAAGAAAACTGCTGTTGATCTGCGTCTTGCATCATTTTATCTGAACCACATCCAAGACAGTCTGAGCTCTTCCTGCTTCCTCCAGACGGCTCCATCATAAAGCTGCAGAAAGCCTTTAAAAAATAATGATATTATGTTTCCGGCTCATTTTAAAAGTTCCTGGTCCAAACCAAAGAGGGAAGACGGCTTTCCTTCACCTCGGTGGAGACGCTGAGACACAGGAAAGGAAATAAAAATCATGTTTTCAGTCCACAGTGACTATTATCCTGAACATATTGAGTAATCATTAAACTATCAGGAAAATTAATTAATTTTAACTCAAATTTGACACCTTAAATGACTGATGTTTAAAATTATAATCATGTCACTTTAGGTGGCTTTATTTTGGATTTGAAGATTTTTGATTTTTCATGGCAAAGACAACTTTTGTCAAAAATAAAAAGTAAATAATTTTACCTGTTTGTTGAGTCAGAATCAGAGCAGTTCAACGTTTTCATGTCCACCGTGTTGAATATTTTATCTAAACTTTAATGAACTAAACTGGTTTTACTCCTTACTGAAAGTTTTACAGCAAATCAAAAACAAAACTTCATGTAAATTTAACAGAGTTCCTCCATGTTTTCAGTTTTTTCTCATATTTATATCATTTTAGACTCAAGCTTCCAGTTTAAATTGAATTTAGTTTGAATTTAAAACTAATTACTTTATAACGTGTGTGAACATGCAGACTCCCACTTTTAACATGAAACATAATGAATACCGAAAGACAGAACTTATGTGACAGGATGAAGTAGGCTGAAGGATCTCCACACATCGTCCCACAACATTTAATTTTTTATTTCCAAAAACAACATGTAAGGCTTTGTAGGCCTCCCTGCTTCAGCTGAGGTCAGAGGTCATGATTGAACAATAAGAACGACGGAGCAGTGTGCTTCAGAACCTGAAAATCCAGGACAACGGCTCAAAAATAGAAGATATTTAGAGTGACCTAGTCAAAGTCTGGACTTCACTCTGATTAAACAAAGAGAGGGCCAAAGTTCCTGCTGTTGCTGCCACAGGCGTCACTTTTCCACATTTTTCCAGGATGCTGTTGATACTTTCTTCCCACAGCAAATAAAATCCTAATTTAAAAACTGCATTTTGTGTTTTCTGTCCTGAAATGATCATAGAAACATTGATTTGAAGTATTGGTGAATGGATTTTGTCTAGAAATCAGAATAATTTATGACATTTGGATACTTCAAAATGAACCCAATTATAAAAGCTTTACAGGTTAATTGTGATTTATCCTCTCTAACACAACCATTGGGTTTTAAAAAGGTCAGAAAACGTTTTATAGTTTATTTTCAACAATAAACCAGAATGGAAACAATAATGTTCATAACCTAAAACATTTTTCTACATTTTTATCCAAATTTCTCCAGATTCTAACTTATTACAATAATTTACACAAGTTTATTTTTCCAAGATGTTTTTTTAAATCGAATGGCCGAGTTATATGTTGTGTTTGGTAATTTCTTATATTACATATTTCATCTGACATTTATTGTTCTTATTAGTACAAAACATCCAGATCTGCTGAAACTTTTACTATTTTTTAAAAGAAAACTGAGAAATTAAACACATGAATATGTAACATTATTCTCACTTCCTCATTTTTATTCAAGTTTTTGTTACAAATTAGTTTTTAAGAATAATATTTAGCCTGTAAAAGGCTGAAAGAGCAAAATGCTGATTGATAAAATCTTCAGCTCAAGGCTGGACGAGCCAGAAGCTGACATCATAAATGACATCTGACTTTTTTATGTAATTAGTGTGAAGAGATTTCTGCTTGTTTGAGCAATTTTCTACAAATTCAGATCTTTATCTTTTTCAGAAAACACAGAGAAAACGTCTGGAAAGTATTAATGTTTCTTCCATATTATCCAAACCTTAAATTTATCAAACACAAAATCCGTCCCTTTTGCTTTTTCACAGCTAATGTAATTACAGCTGATGATGTGAAGTCACATTTTTACATTTCCTTTGATAAGAAACGGGACGACACCAGCGTTCCTGGGAGGGTTTTCTTTTGTTTTTTATTCATAAAATATTAACAATCTCAATGTGAATTAAAAACACAGACATAAAAGCTTCATTTCTGTTCTGCTCAGGTGCTCCAGGTTGAGTTTTAGGAGGGGAAGCGGGATCTTTGGAGTCTGTGAGATCATCCCCCCGTTCGAGCAGCGAGCGGTGAGGTGAGCCTTACTCATCATCACTGGGCGTGTCATGATAGCTGTTCAGCATCAGTGTGATTACACATGGCAGACGGGAGGCAGAGAGAGAGAGGAGGGGGTGGAAACAGGGAAAGTGAGGGGAAGAGATGACCTAATACCCGTAAAAAGCCATGAAGTCATCCCACCTGACTCATATTCCCAAATGACAGCAGCTCTCCTGATCACAACATCCTGCTGGACGCTTCCTGCTCATCGGCTCCAGCAGGTGGAAGATCATCAAATATCTCACCTGGTCATCAAAATAATACATATATCTCATATGTTCTGACTCTACATCAGAGTCTTCAACCTGGGGGATCACGAGATTTCAGATTAATTAAGATATTTCTTTAAATTCAAAGTTAGTTCTTTTACACTGAAAAAGCAGAAAATCTTACCAAGTATTTTTGGTCTGTTTTCTAGCACACTTGTCTTATTTCAAGAGTATTAAATTTACTTCTCAGCAAGATATAAGATCTCGTTTTGAGAAAATAAATCCTTAAGGAAGGAGGAAAAGTTTTAGTTCCTCTGGCAGATTGTCTCACTTGTAACAGGAGAAATGTCTTTATAGAAATGAAATAATCTGCCAACAGAACTAAAGAATTAACTTAAACTCCTACATCTTGCTGAGAAGTTACTTGTTAGTTTTGTCTTATTTCAGGTGAACTAAAATATTTAAGCTCCGAACTAAACCAAAAGTACTTGGTGAGATTTTGTTTTTATTTATTTATTTGCATTTTTTCCCCCTGCATTTTATGCAAAATTACAGGTGCAGTGGTATTATTACTACTATTACTATTATTATATTTCAAGATAATGCTTAAACTGAAAATAAATGGGTAGAAGTTATGTGCTTAAATATTATTGTAAGACATTTGGACTGACATTCATATCTAATATGGTTTTGTCAATAGTATGGCCAAAATTTACCAACTTTATATATATTACCGTATATGTATATTTCAACCACACCTGATTTCTGAGCTTCAGGTAAATTACCCACAATCCTGCACTGCATCACTGTCATGGTAAAGAGACCAACCTCCACCACTACCTGCAGAATCAGATGGCAATAAACATGAGTTTTTAATATTGGCCCAGTTTTATTTATCGGGCCGATACTCGCATGTTTAAAAATGATTTATATTGGCTAATACTGGTGCTAGTGCCAATATATTGGGCATTCATAAATGTTTTCCTTCCTGCTTAGAGCTTGACGATGTTCAGCAGCAGTCAGTGGAAAACAAGAACGACTGTGGCTGTTACTGTGCTGCCAAGAAAAATAATAAAGTTAGGTTTTCAAAACATAGAGAGACAAAGAGAGAAAAAGGTAAAAGTGTCAATTTGTAACCCAGTTTTTCTCCAAGAGGTGGGCAGACTGAGAGATTAACAACCAGTTAGCATAATTAGCTCAGCTTCAGACTGTTTGCCTCCCTTTCACAAACATTTAATGAATTAAGGAAAGAAATTATCAACATATTCATATATTTAAATTGTCCCTGTACTTTTTACCACTTAACAACAGATGAGTCAGTCAGCAGCAGCTCTGACCCTCCTGACCCGTCCTTCCTGACCCGTCCTTCCTGACCCGTCCTTCCTGTCCTGAGTGAAATTAAAGCTGCAATAACTTTTATATAAAAAATTATTTTTTTCATATTTGTTAAAACTGTTATGTTGTGACAGTACAGAATGATAGATAATCTGTGAAAAATTTATTTCTTCTGCCTTCTCCCAGTTCTCTCTAGAAACAACTAATCAGAGAGTTTTAGCGCTGTCAATCACAATCTCATGTCGCTGCTCATCCCTATCCTGCAGCT
>CAEFZY010077214.1:0-80094 GCA_903066815.1 Brachyrhaphis roseni
CATGTTTTTGGACTGTGGGAGGAAGCCGGAGTACCCGGAGAGAACCCACGCATGCACAGGGAGAACATGCAAACTCCGTGCAGAAAGACCCCGGGCCGGGAATCGAACGCAGAACCTTCTTGCTGCAAGGCAACAGTGCTACCAACTGCGCCACTGTGCAGCCAAAAACCATCCATCTTCTGTTCACCCTTGTCCCTAATGGGGTCAGGAGGTGCTGGTGCCTCTCCAGAGGCGGGGTCACCTGGACAGGTCACCAGTCTGTCGCAGGGCAACACAGAGACAAACAGGACAAACAACCATACACACACTCACACCTGGGGACAATTTAGAGAGATCAATTAACCTGACAGTCATGTTTTTGGACTGTGGGAGGAAGCCGGAGTACCTGGAGATAACCTACGCATGCACAGGGAGAACATGCACTGTGTGCAGAAAGACCCCGGACCGGGAATCGAACCCAGAACCTTCTTGCTGCAAGGCAACAGTGCTACCAACTGCACCACTGTGCAGCCCCTAATAATTGAGCAGTGGGAGCTAAATTATATACAGATTACAATTTTATATTCATGTACGGTAATCTGTAAAAAGCTGAAAAGTGTGGCTTGGTTTTCATCCATTCTGTAGTTGCCTGCAGAAGGTGCATATATATATTTTTTAAAGAAATCTCGCTTTAAAAAAAAAGTTTCAAGAAAGAAGTAATTGCTGAAGGAGAGCCTTAAGACATTCCCTTCATTTCTAGAAGTCATTGAAAATACCATCCGCCAACCCCATGGTTGTGCAACATCATGGAAGGCAGGGCTAATGATACTGGATGGACAAAATCATAGAGGAAAACCCATTAGAGGCTGCAAAGTAATTAGACAGGTCACAAAACATACAGCTAGTGCTTTGGTAAAATGATTTAGTTAAAATCAGAGTCACTCAGAGAATTACTTAAAGTCCAAACTAAAATACGTGGACTCCAGGTATTCACAGGGGCAAAAGGCCACAGCTGTTCATGAGTAGCTAAAATCCACAAATACTTGAGACTTCCTCTAAAAACATGAAAAAAAGCCACCAATGGTGTGTTAGAGATTTATCCTAAAACATACATGAAAGAAGCAGCATCATAAGGGAGTACAACTGTAAATAATAAATATTAACACATTAATAATATGGGTTAACAATGTACCATTAAGCCAATTACCTAACGATCAGTGATCTATTAAAACAATAGAGGATGCAGCAGTAATCTCCAGATGTGTAACAGGTAATGGCACCAATAATTTAAAGCTACAGCAAATCGAATCAAGAGCAGGCGAATTTTGGGAGCATGTTTTTGTCACTTGAGACAAAATTGCATTTGATAAAACCAGATGGCATTTAGCTCATTTAAAGAGAATCTGGTCTGAGCTCCAGAACAGTGGGGAGAAGCAAAGAGGGAGTTTGGGAAATGACATCTGAAAATGATACAATAAATGTCAGAATGTGGCCTGGATGGTTAGTAGCTTTCTTACCTTGCAGTTAAAAAGTCCAGAATTTGAATCCCGAGCCTGGACTTTTTTATTTGACATTTCTGGAGCGTGATCTAGAAAACTCCTGAAGTTTATTTTAAAGGATCATAACGAGCTACCATAAGATTGTTAAGCTGATTCTTTTATTCTCCCTCTGTTGATTCCTAGCTGGAAATATAAAAGAATTAACCAGTTCCAGTTTGGGTTTCTGTGTCATCTTTAGGAGTTTGAATACATGCAATCACAAAGTGAGGTCCGACTCCTCAACACTTGGCGACGTTCTTGACAAGCCGTCAACACATTTCATGTTGAAGAAACTTAGCTAGGGAGGTGTGAAAGTTCTGGCTGTATTTTTGATGCACAGTCGCCCCCTACTGGTGCCGAAGTCATTACAGTTACTTTATGAGACAGGGAAAGCACCAGTTGGATTCTCAGTCCAGCTCAAGAGCTGAAATATGGAGGAATCGCTGGTTGAGGGATGGAGAGAGAGCACAGGTGCAGACAGTTTGATATCAGAGGGTTGAAGCCAGCACGGAAAACGGAAAGAGAGGGAAACCCAGATGTTTTTATTTTTGTTTTTTTCTTTCCTTCTCCACTAGTCTGCCTTCCAGAGTGTGGGAAAATGACTGAATCACATCAGTTATGTTGCAGCAATGAATTAGTGCAAATACCTGCTACTTGCTACTCAAATTCAGTCAGACTGGATGGAAAGCATCTGGGAACATAAATTTTTAAGCATCATAGATTCTCATTGCACTGGACTTTGACTAGGGAAATTTTCTCAATTCTTTTGCAGCCTCTAACACACGGCAAGCTCTGCTACGTGATGTAATTTGGACTGACTCAATCATCATGTCATCGCAGGCATTTCTGTGACGAGTCGGAGAGGTTTCTGCGTGACGTTCTCCTTCCTAACCTGGTGTGGCACGCGGGCCGCACCGCCGCCGCCGTCAGAACCTCAGCACTGAGCTGTCTGCTGGCCCTGCTGCATGGAGGGGCTGTTACACCTGGACAGGTGGGTAAAAACACAAACACAGAAGAATTGACATTATAGCGTCATGATTTCATTACCAGATGTGCTGGACGACTCCTGCTCTGGAAACAAACATCAATTTTGGTCCCTTTCCAGTCAAATGACAACCTGCAAGAACACTTTTTATTCACTCGGACGTAATGAAAAAGGTGCATTCTTGAAACCCCTCAGGGTCGACTTCAGATTTTCTGTTTGAAATCTTCTTTTTTTTTTTTTATCGGTGAGGAAAAACACGTTGTTCCACCATCTTTTCTTCTTGGCTCTGGGAGTTGGCCTCAGCAGGTAGCAGGTGTACGAGGAGGCAAGCGGGTTCACATACCTTTGTCCCAAAGGAACAATGCCGGCGCTGTTCTGGACTTTGGTTAAACGTTGGAACTGTTGCCAAAACTCGGCCTCGCACCTGCCTCCCGGGTTGCAGTACGCGCACAAACACATGCACATCTGGCAGCACTTGTCCCTACGTTTGCATGCTGACCTGTCTGTCCAAACTGGGTCGAGCAGCTTAATTTGGTAACACGTCCTCAAGTGCAAGTTGGTGCAAAGCCCTGGGGGACAATGAGAGAATGGCGTAGGTGTGCATGATCGAATCGCTGCTATCTTGTGTCACCTAAATATCCTCACAAGATTAGAAAGCCCGAAGTGTGGAGATTAAGTAAGGCCGGGTGATTTTAAAACCGGATGCTTAGAATGAGCTTACAGTAGAGATGAAGTAAATAACACGTCCTGACAGATGGAACCGCAAAGAGTTGTGTGTGAGTGTGTGCGTGTTTCCACAGGTGAATCAAGCAGCCTTTCTTTTTATAAGAACATTGTTTCCTCTCTTACTCCCTGTGAAAACAATTTACAGCTCCAGTTACACTTGGCGCTCTCAGATTGTCACTGATGTAATGGCGGATGAAACATCTGCCAAGTTTTCCTCCTCTTCTTGTATCCACTGTGGCTCAGTGTGTTTTTTTCTTCTTTTTTTTTATTGTTTTGCCTGCCTGGTTTCGATAGCAAACACACAGGGCGACAGAGGTTTAAGTAATCACATCGTAGCTTTTGGCTGAGTTCACACAGCTTCACCTTGTTTATCCATTACCTCTGTTTCACACTTCTGATTAAAACGTTCCCTCTCACCACTTAGGGCTCCTACACACACGGTAGAAATCTGGAGTTTGAATTTAGTATGGAAAATAAAAATTAAAAAAAGACTGAAAAAAGTCTTTTTTTCTTAAAGTATTTTAAGACTTTATCTTGAATTTTCTTTTTCTTAGTTTCTTTCTTCCTCTCTCTATTTCTTTCTTTCCTTCTTTCTTTGCCACACAGTCATGGTTGAACTTGGACTATGTTTTTAAATCTTACGCTGTTTTTAAAATGCAGATAAGACTGGTCTGGTAAAGGTTATATTTTACTTTAAATGTAAAATAAAACATTATGTCCCTAAGACCATCATGTGAGATTGATTTAATGATGCTTTAAAGCATGTGCTTCCCTAAGCTGCAGGTTCAAGTTCTGAACTTTGATGCCTAAAAACACATTTGGTCAGTTGCTAACCAGATTTATCCCTTATTGAGTTCCAGTCGATGTCTTCTTGCAGCTCCTGAGTCTGGAGGAAAAGCTGAGCCCCCTGGTGTTGTCGGCTCTGGATGAAGACTCTCAGATGAGCCGACTGTTGGCCTGTCGCTCTCTTTCTGCCACACTCCAGCTCGTCGGAACTAGTTTACACTACGAGGCTCTGAATAAGATTTATCCTGGTAGGAGACTTTTTTGCCTTATTTGCACATGTGGCCACTTTGGGTAAGCTGTCCTGTCTTCTCTGGGTCAAACGGGGGTAGAGGTTATCTCTGCCTTCTAGTGGCTCTCCACACTTCATTTGGAGAGCGAGACAACCTCTTCCCCTTGACACAGCTGGATGCAAAATGAACTTTTTACAGCTTTGGAATTCATAACCCCTTGAACTCTTATCGCATAAAATCCCAATAAAATGCATCGAAGTCTGACACTGTTAAATGCAAACATCCTGTGCCACAATGGTCACCTTGACAGCGGCAGGTTTCTCCCGCAGAGCTGCTGAAGCGTCTGGACGACAGCAGCCAGGAGGTTCGCAGCGCCGCCCTGCAAGCCGTCGCTTTGTGGCTGTCCAGCCTGACCGGAGGCTACAACCCGGAGCTCTGTGCTCCCCATCTGCAGCTCCTCTTTCAGCAGCTCCTGCTGCACCTGGATGACCCTGACAGCTCCGTGCAGGACCAAGTGCTGGGTGAGACCGGGTGGGAGTGTTGATAGGTGGAGATGCCTGAGAAAGACAGCTCTTCTTCTTTTGGCTCTTTGAAAGAAAGGTGCAGATTCATATTTAAGAAATTAGTTGTTGTTTTGTTTAAAAAAAAAAACAAAAAAAAAACATGGGGATGAGAGGAATTCAGGATGACCTCTGTCAAAACATTTTCTTCCTGTGGAATACAGCCAGCAGGATCTCCTCTCTCTTATTTCAAAGCTCTCTTTTATTCTTCTTTTGCACTCAATTTATCACCCAGACCAGCGTGAGCATTTTCTCCTGCCAGAATACTTCAGATCCATCGAGAACCGGACTGGTCGGTCACCAACAAACAATTAACTGACCGAGCGTTTTCACTGATTAAAGTCGTAACATCTAAATAAGTTGGTGTTCAAACACTTGTGATAGATGGATTTAGTTGTGTGTGACCGGCCTAATGATAACCACATGAGGACCCCCTCCCTCCCCTCTCTTTCTTGCCACCTCCTCACATCTGTCCACACGTTCATCCCACTTAATCCCTCCATCTTTTATCTGTCGGTATCCCTTCCTCTTCTCCCGGCCCCCGTTTTCTACAGCGGCTCCGATTTACAGCCCCATCAGTGGAAAAAATCTGAGCGGCTTTCCCCAAAGTGTGCGGCTCCCCGGGAGTTTCTGCTCTTTCCTGACTTATCAGGAATGTTAGCTGTCATTACTTCTGACAGGATGCAGGCGAGCGCTGACGGCTCAGCCAAAGCTGAGAGGCCTCTTGATGAGATCTCTCATCTCTAGTGCTCAGGAAGACAAAGAGAGGGTAGCATATTCTCATGCTCACCAGATAAAAGACGAGCTTCCATGCATTGTTTTCTAATGTGACTCCAACATTTGAAGGCCTTTTAAATGGGCTGAGTACTATTTTTTCTAAATTTTTAGAAAGTTGAAGTTGTTTTTTTTTTGTTTTTTGGGTTAAAAAAAAAAAAAAAAAACCTGTTCCCCTGCAGTGAAAATCTACACCTTTATAGATTCCACGTGTCAGGAAAGAAAGGTAAATCATAATGTCATTGATTAAGAGAACAAAACCGATCCTGGTCAACCTGGATTTTTTAAATTAGAACTGACCCCTTTGTTGAATCAAAAATCATTTGTAATGAACAAACCTTTTTAGGTTCTGTGGTACTAGTCGTGTCCAGAACTAATTCCTGTCCTGCACAATCAAGAAAACAATTAAAAAGAACTTTTCTGACAACACAAAGTAGAAAAAAAGTGGAGTATCGTAGCCTGATCTAATAAAAATTGTGAACAGATTAGAAAACCCAACCTTTCCTATGAATTTGTGACTTACCAGAAATATTTGCATCAATAACTCACCCAGGAAGTCACAACACTACCCAGAACAACATCTGAAGCGCTACAGAACTCAGTCGCTAGTCTAGGTTGGCTCTTTGTGAACTTTAAGCTCTCGCATAATAAGAAACAACAGATCTATTAAGTAACGTGTGATTAACATAATCAGGGCTTGTAAAAATCACATAAATATCTCAAAACTTAAATTTGTTCTGTTGGAATTTGTTTGGTAGAGCCACAGTAAAATTAAGAGGCTTCTTTGTTTTTATTTCTGAGCATCAAAGTAAAGGGGGCTGATTCCAAATGCATTCTACACTTTTCAGATTTTAATTTCTAAGGGTTTTTGAAATCAGTGTACTCTCACCTAAAAGCCCAATAAAATACATTTTGACGTTTGTTGTAATTTGACAAAACATGAAAAATTAAAGTGCCATGAATACTTTTGCAAGGCTCTTATAAAGTTTACATATTCCTTTGCCTGTCAAGTGCTTCCATCCCATTGTTTTGAGGTTAATAAACACATGGGTGAGCTAGGATTCTATGAAACAAAGCACCTTGCGTTCGCAGACACCTCGGAGTCTCTTTGTGAAACGGGAGGACCTCACATCTTGCTGAGCGACCGTCTCCATCTGACCGCTCCCCAAACGTGGAAGCATTCCTTCCTGGTGTTTGAAGCGCTCTTTGTTCCCTCCCCGCTCTTTGTTCTGCTTTGTCTCCCCCTGCTTGTTTCGGTTAATAGTTGATCCTTTTCTTACGCTTCTTATATTTCAAACGCATGTCTCTGAAGTGGCTGGATGTCTGCGGCGCATCCTGACAGAATGATGGACAGCGTTCCCGTCCTCTCCCTCTCAACCCTCCTTGTCTCACTGTTGGCACGAGTTTAAATCACTTCTCACAAGCCATCATTGTTCTCCTTTATCTCAGAGTCCCCCCTCCCCCCATTCATCCCTGCTGGCACTTAAAGAAAACCTAAAGAATCCCCTAAACAACAAAAGAAAGTATAATAAAGGCTGAATCCTTCAAACTGGTGGCATGTCACCACTGGACTTTAATATCTTAATCACTGAAGAATCCACCTGTGTAGGAAAACCACTACACCCCTAAAATCGACAGATTGTTGGAGAAAAATGAAAGAGACAGCTTTATCGCCTCCCTGTGGAAAGAAAAGGAACTTTTTCATGAGTAAGAGAAAGCGCTCTACTGCCATCTTCTGGTGAGGTTGCTCCACTAGAAAATTAATTAAAGTTAGTTCTGCCGTCATTTGGAAAGCAATAAGATATTTTAAATGGTTAAAATATGTTATTGAATAAAAACTAAAGTACATTGAAATGTAATGTAAGATTAAAAAACACGTGATCAAATTATAGCATATATAATGTATTTAAATCCTCATAATTGTGAAGGTTCTTTGTTACTCCTCACTCTTTATAGTTTTCATGATAATGGGGTGTAAACAGTTAAAGCTCATCATTAAGTCAGACTCAGTTTTGATTTAGGTCAGTTCAGATTACCGAAGTCATGACTGTTAGCAAAATGCCAGAAGAATAGCGTATTACTTTCTTTTAAAGTAATAAGATTGTTTACCTAAAGATTTCTGGTGTAGGTCTTTAAATAGCGAAAGCCCAGTTGATTTGTGTGTGTGGTTTCTTTGTTTTGTGTAGAAGTCCTGAAGAACGGCAGCTCGGTTCACCCGTCTCTTCTGCAGAGGGAGGCTGAGGCTGTGAGGGACAAACACAGGAGCCCCCTTCACTGTGACCTCCTGCTGCAGCACATCAGCTCACTGCACACACACACTTCGCACCAGTAGACGCGCACAAGAAAGACGCGAAACACATCCAGACTGAAGTTGGTGCCTTCACTCCTCATCAAAACCAAAACTCTGTATTGTAATTTACTGCTGAGTTAATGTTGTTTTAATTTTTTTCCTTCAGTCATTCCTACAAAACGGCTGATGTTGTTTGTACTATTAAGATGTATTATATGGGGTTAATGTAATGCCACGGTGCATTTTTAACATCAAAAGTGGCTTAGTGCGATTTGAAAATGAAAATAAATAGATATGAATTAAAAACAAGTTCAAAGTGTATTGAAATGTAGGTAGCTTAATGATTTTCTACTGTGATTTTTAAACTTTGTACCTTTTGTGTGTATTTTGAATTTCCAGAACAGATTGAAGGTAATGCACCTTGAAGTATTTTACAGTTCTTAATAAGTATTAAAAAAAAGAAATTATGGAAAAAATGTTTTTGTTTCTTTTTCCTTCCTTCCTTCATTGTGCTATTTCTTCCCCTTTATTGTGTTAATCTTTTTTATTTTTCTTGTCTGTTACCTACTTCATTTCTCGCTGCCCTCCTTGTATCAAAAGTCAGACGAGAAACAGACATTTATAAATAGAAAAAACATTACATTTTCCCGAATTGTTCAATTTATTAGCTACAGATGCAGGTTTGGGTAGCAGGAAGTTAAATGTTTAAAGTCCTGCTTTGATGTTAAACTTTTTGAATTTTTCTCAGAAATTTACTAATGAAAATCTAGCCAAATAAAAGTTACCGATAATTATAGTAAAATGTAAACAGCTTGTGGGTGTGGGTGTGTGTGTGTGTGTGTGTGTGTAATATAATCAGAGGCCGTTGGCAGATGGGAGTGTTGAAGAAAAGTTTTCTTTTTTCTATGCACAAACTAAACCAGATAATCATCCATTCCATTACTTTAGTTATTAATCGGCGATATTCGATATATAAAATAGTTTGTGTTATTCTGAGGCTGCAGGGAAAAGGCGTAAAAAGGGTTCGCTGTCTCTTTAAGGCGTTAAAGGAGGCGTGTAGGGGACGTCTGTAAGACGCGTCCAGAGTGAATGACTGCCGCTGCGTGCGGTTGTGTGACATTGTGACAGGACAAAACTCATCAGAAACAAACGGTTCGGATTCGCGTCTGCAGGTGAAGCAGAATCAGGGGGAAGGAACGTGGGATCCGGAGGTGCGTCACGGCGGTTGGTGTCTTTACGCACAGAGGAGCTGCGCGGCGCAGCGCTCACTTTCATGAGATTACAAAACCGTTTTAGCCACTCTGCAGCCAGCGTGTGAAATTCAGCCTGCCTGACTGACCTACATCCCCGGAGTTTGCTCTTTTTTTTTTTTCCTCCCTCCTCAAATTTCAGAAGAATGTGTTCACCTTAAAGGCGTGAAACACAAATTACTGTGAGCAGCGCAGGTGTTTTTCCTCCCGCATTATGTACACAATCACTAGAGGTCCCAGCAAACTGGTCACGCAGAGGAGAACAGGTGAGTCTGCTAACTTTCAGCACCCTCACGCTTTCACTTTTCAGATACGCATGGGTGTTTTTAATCGTTTCTACAGGACCCAGTCAGCAGCTGGACAGCAAAATAAATGACTTCAAGCACAAACAGACGTCCTGGAACATGCCGGAGTGAGTAAACCGGTTCTTTAAACTCTTTTAAAATTAAGACGAACCTTCAAGTTGCCAGAAATGTGGGGGGGTGTTTTCCTTTCACCTTCCTCCTAAACCTGAGGAACTTTCTGCCTGTTACAGTGTGCTCAAGTGAATCTGGGTGCAGCAGTTTAAATCTCCTTAATCCAGAACACACCTTAACTCTTCCTTTTGTTACCATGATGACTTTGAGGCAGCAGACGCGACCCTGAGTGTGTTTGAGTGTGACCTTGGCAGCACATGTTCCCTCTCTCATTCAGCTGTTGCAATCTGACTTCTACTGAGTCGAGCGTGCTTGAGTTTAGGTTCAAAGGGCAACATTTTTGTTTGTTTGTTTTGCTTTCGTACAGTGAGAATGAACAAAATCTCTGATTTCTCTTTCCGCTCGTCAGCCTTCCTGCACCCAAGATAGTTTTCAACCGTCTGAACGGGAAGAAGCACCATCAGCCTGCCCAGGCGCTCCCCGCAGACAGCAGGCATGAAGAGGCTTTCTCCCCGGAGCACGAGGAAAATGTGAAGTTCATCTCTGAGGGTGAGGAAAACTAAACTGAGCTTTTTGTCGTCTGCACTGCTGGTTTCTGTGAATGACTTGGCTACTATCAGTTGTTTTATTTTTGGTTTTTTTTAAAGGCAACAAATCTAACACCTCCTTCCCTTCCTTCCAAGGCGACTCCCAAACAGCTGCTCTGACACTGATAGAGCAGAGAAACTCCCTCACACCCACATTTCACACTCGTCAGGACAAAAGTGCTGAGGGAGGCGGGGGGAGCTTTTGATTTCAATCCACAAGCTGGTCTAATGAAGGATAGAGAATTTGTTTGGGTCAAAACAGGCTGAGGTTGTTGTTTTGTTTTTTTTTCCTACATTCACAGAATCACTGTGTCTCTTGGAAACCTTGCTTGGCTCGGCTGTTTTTGCTTTCTGTGTCCTGCCAGTTGTTGGCATTGAAGCTCAGCCACAGCAGCCCATAAACAACTCCAGTAACCTTGTGTTTGATTGGACAAGGCCGTAAAGTAGAGCCAGCTCCGTTTAAAAAATACTGCCATTTCATTCCCATCGCACCTTTTCACACAACAGCCACAAGCTTCAGTGTGTTTTAATAGACCATTACATAGTTTATTGTTTTTAAGAGGAAGGAAACTAAAATCCAGTAAATAAACTCCCTCCAGAAGTCCTGCAGTAGTCCACCTGTGTGAAATCTAATCTGAGCATAAATGCACCTGTTCTGTGAAAGCTGCAGGCTCTTCCTAGAGAACATGTTAAACAGCAGAATTAGATGATAAAAAAGTATTCGAAGCTTTGAATATCTCACAGAACAGTCAGGAAAAGAAGTGTGTGGCTCAATTACAAACATGCCAAGGCTGGGTTTTTCTAAACTGACAGGTTGAATGAGGACCAGCAGAGATCCAGAGTTCAGGAGAGAGACTACAGTCGGTGCTCCACAGATTTGGTCTTCGCTTCCCAGGATGACCAACAATGTTTGTGAAATGGCCCTGTCAAAGTCCAGACCTTGATCCAGTTTTGAATCTCTGGAAATAATTGAAAGTTCAGAAAGTCAAGTTTTCAGCCTGCCTGAGCTTGAGTTGTGATGCAAAGAATTTGTGAAAATTTCCCAAATATTCATCATTTTAGTATTTAAGACATTTTTCAGATTTGTCAATGTTTTTCTATAGAATGTATAATTTTTCTGTCACTTCATGGTACCTGGTCTACCATGTAAATCTCATTGAAATACACTGAAGTTTGTGATAATGCATTGGATACCGTTGTAAATCCCTGCAGCTACCATAGATTTAATCAGTCACACTGCATGTGGCTGAGACTCTGAATGATTAAAAATACAAACATTTCCCTGCAGTGGCCTTTGTTCTGGTGGACTTTACCCCCCTAACCCTGTGGGTGTGTCACTTTGATGCAGAACTGTTTTCATATTTCTTCATTAAACACTAATTGTTAGACATGCGGTTGTTAAAGAGAGCTGCTTTCATTCAGCCTGGCAGGAGGTGGTTGAGGCGGAGGAAGGTCGAGGAGAGCAGGACTCCCAGACGGCGGTTTACTACAAAGAAACGTCTGCTGGACCACACATGGACAGTGAGTACAGCTGCTTCTCTTCTTCCACCAGTTCGGCTACAAATGCATGACACAGACAAATTATTCAAATGAAGAGTGAGCTTTGGTTTTTATCGTTTTAAAAAGAAATTAGAGGCATTTGCAAAAGGTGTTTTGAATGTGGCCCTGTAGAAAATATTTCATTTAAATCATTTGCACATTTTTAATGTCAATTGATTAAAATTGCTTTATTCATAAACATATCAACACTAGAGGGCAAAACACATTTTAATGCCCATAGTTTTCAAACTCATTGCAGTTAACAGGCAAAGTTTATGCAGAAGATATTTTACAAGAATTTTATGTTATCACAATTTTGCAGATTTGCAAAATAATGACCTATTTTAACTTGTGTATTTAATACTTTGTTTTAATAAAATAAAAAAAAGTACTTGCATCAAAAGTAGTATTGAGGAATCCTTTGGCTAAATATTTTTCACATCTATATACGAGATAATGTTCTAATAGTTTCTGATTACGACCACTAGAGGGCAGTAAAATCAGCATAAAAGTCTAGGAAAAATGTGTTTCTTGACTTAGTTTTTATTCCAGTCACAATACTGAACAGCATGATTTTATGAATCTTTTTTTGGAGCAAATCTTACAGCATGTCTTTAGATTTTATTTTAAATCGATGAGTCTGATCCGTGTTTCTTCCTTTCCAGGCTTTGTGCCCATAGATCTGGACGAGTGGTGGGCCCAGCGCTTCTTGGCCAACATCGACGAGCGGTCCTGACGTTCCAGACTGGATTGGATGCTGTTTGCCAGTCAGGAGGTGAAAACTGAGGAACGGCTCACCGAGGGGAGAAGATTCCTGCTTCTGTAGGTGTGACGGCTCAGAAATGCTTTAGATGGACCCACAGCATGGGGACGATGACCCCAAAGCTGCTGAGAGCTACTTCAGTGTCTGAAAGACCAGATGCAGGATAAGGTTTCTGGTCACAGCAGAGACAATTTGAATGCAGTAAAATTGTGTTTTTCCAAGACTTCTGGGTTTATCTTTTTTATTTCACTGCATTTGTGATTTCCACTTTAATAGTTGAAAAACTTTATTTGGCAACTGATGGTACCATCCCTAATCTTAAATGTTTGGAGATTTAAATTTGAGAACAAGATGGGGAAACTTTAAAACTGCTTTTCACACACCAGACATGAACGGAATGCGAGTCCATCAAAAATAAACCAAGAAGTTTGTCTCAAAATGGATGAAACTTCTCAAACACCACAACCAGACGGAGAAGCTGTTTTCATTCTGATTTGTGCAGCAACAAATTCCTCCACAGTAGTCTGTATTGTTCTCCTGAACTGTCCTCACTCAGCTTTTCTTGCATCTGAAGTGAGACGAGCCATCAGTGTTTCTCCAGAGCTCTGGCCAGGAGCTCATTGAGGCGTGAAATCATCGGCCGGGGGTCGTCGTTCAGGCCGGCTGCAATCATGGCGTTGTCGTAGATCTGAAACGAGCGACGATTTAACATCTCCTAATCTGTCACAGCTGTAGATGTTTAAAACTAGACAGAAACCAGATTCAGTACCTGTTCCAGCAGCAAGCCAGCCAGTTCAGAGTTTGTGTCCTTCAGTGAGTGCAGCTTCTTGATCAGATCGTGTCTAACAGGCGAGGAGAGGAATTATAGTTAGAAATCCTCATTTCTTTTGAAAGGAACAAAACGGTGAAATCTGTGTTTTACCCGGCGTTGATCTCCAGGGTGGGCTGCAGAATCTGGGCCCTCTCCTCAGCAGTGCGCGCTAGCTGCTGGGTTCGGAGGAAGTGGCGGGCCGCGCCCATTTCCAGCACCGTGATCATGGCGGGATGAGTGTCGAGACGAGGAGTCAGCTGAGCGTTACAAAAAAAAAAAAAGACATTTGTGGAATTATGATTTCAGTTCAAGACACTACAGCATCCTGCAACAATATTTACATTTAGCATCACTGGGACACTTCAAGGAAAATCATCAAAGGAGTTCACTGAAATGACTACATCTGGGTTAAAAACTCTTCGGTGCATCACTAAAATTGGAAGATGAGTTGAAAAACCAACAACTTTACGGAGGGAACTGAACAGCTGCTAATTTCATGCTCCCATCATGCATAGTGGCGGCTGTACAAGCCTGTGATGCCACAGGGAATGCCGGACACAATCAAAGCTAACGGGGGTCCAACAAAAATATTAGCACTAGTTTTGTTTCAAACTAGAAATGTATATTCCTCCCTTATCACATAAATACCGTAATAAAATCTGTTTCATTTTGTGGTAAGATGACAACAAGCCAGACATCTGATATTCATGGAAAGAGATTTTTTGGAACTTTTCAGTCTTTGTTCCCTAACGTTAACACCATTCCTGCGGTCACCTTTATGTTTGTGACTCGGGGACCCAGAGCGTTCTTCATCCAGGCCATCAGGTCGTCCGCCTGCTCCTGCGTCAGCCGCTCAGATGCTGCCGTGGAGAACAAGGCAGGGTTACAGCCGTAATAGAGATCGCCGCCTGACCTCAACCTGAAGGTGGGGCTCACCTGGCTTGCTGTCCTCAAACTTCTCCTCCTTGTAGTGATCCACCACGATGTCCGTCTCCACCGAGATCAGCTTCTTCTTGTCAAACTCCCTGAGGTGAAGCAGGGTCAGCTCGTCGAACTGCTCATAGCAGAACAGGACCTGCGAGCATAACCAAGTTAACCCTCATCTGGCCTCTCACTGCATGAAAACATTTTCAATCGCTCGTTATGTCTCCCACCTCCATGTCTTTCTTCTTCATGGCCTCGAAATACGGCGAGTGCTCGGCCAGATGTCTGTTGGGGGCACACAGGTAGTAGATGTTGCGTGTGCCGGCCTTCATGCGGGATCCATACTCCATCAGGTTGGTCTGCTGGCCGGCCGGCAAAGCGGACGACTCGAACCTCAGCAGCTTGGCGATGTCTTCCTGCAGAGCGACAGACCAGCTGGTGAGGACTACGCTCCTAAAAAACTTGCTGTGCGGGGAGTAGCATGTGTAATGCAGCACCTTTACATCCTGTTCCTGGGTGGTAACGATGCCCTCCCGCATGAAGAGCCCGTAGTCCTCAAAGAACTTGTTGTACTTCTCCGGGTCCTTCTTGTTTTGGTCCAGCAGGAAGCGGATCACTCGCTGCTGCAGGACACTTCGAAGCTTTCTGAAAGAGGAGATGCACATATGGTCACCAGGATTCCCAAAAACACTCCTCTGGTCACAGTTTCAAACTTTTCCAGATGGAAATTTCCAAAAGTTTTCAACTCCTTTTAGATAAACAGGAAGGTTAGTGAATTTACTCTAGATAATATTTACACTGCAAAAACACAAACTCCTACCATGTATTTTGTCTGGTTTCTAGTGCAAAAATCTTACTTGATGTAGGACAAAGCTAACAAGTAACGTTTGAGCAACATATTGGAGCATATTTTAAGTAAATAATTCATTAATACTGACTTTTTTTTTAAGTACCACTGGCAGATTATTTAATTTACAACATTGGAAAAACATCTTGTTATAAGACTTTTTTCTGGAACAGGAAGAAACCGAGGAGGAAGAGTGGATGGAAGGTCAACATTAATGGATCAATCTGGGATAAGATATCTGGCCAAAAAATAAATTCACTGGTTTGAGAAGAGCATTAAAACTGTTTTTTTAGCAATAGTTGCATCTAAAATAGGGCTGAAACAATTCGAGTGATTTGAGTACCCCAATTATTAAAATTCCTCAAGGAAAATGTATCTGTCTCGAACCTTTTTAAGTTATATTTTATTATTTAGCGCACCGTATTCCGGCCGGGTTATTACTTCCTTTGCGCAGAGCTCTCACTTCCGCCTGAGTTGTTGACGAAAGCTAAGTGTTAGCAGCATAACTTCCAGTTTTCAAGTTCGGCCTGGGAGGATTTTATTGATTCATGATAATGTCCGAGACTTTGTCGTTTTTCGGGGGGATCAATAAGCACGATGCCTGGAGTACAGCAGCTTTTCTCCTCCAGGAGCTGCTGCCTGGTGGCCGGTGTTCAAAGCGAACGGCGGGGAAGAGTGCTGCAGGTGTATTTATACAGGTAAGCGGATAGACTGAACACTGCGGGCGGCTGCGCAGTAGATGATTAGCCTAAATGTAGCTTTACGGATGAACCGGAAAATTTATTTCATATCATCCCGGTCTCAACAAATGGGTGGCGGAGCGCATCGTGGCAGCATGCCGCTGGTAGATGTGTTTCTGTGTGTGACGAACAAAAGGTGTCAAATCCCGTTGCTAACATGAACACAAAAGCTATAAATGTCTGGGCAAGGTGAAAGTTGATCTATTAAATTGACTGAAGATGAATACATAAACGAAAAGCTGGAGTATAGACATTTTTTAGTATTTGTGAGCCTGCCTCTTTATTATTGAATTGAATATAATTTCAGATTTTTGTATAAAACTTTTCTTCAAGTTAACTTAGAAAGTGAACTATTATTGTTACAGGTTAATTTTATAAGCTACAGAAAAGTTATTGTTAGGGAAGCTCAATTATGAAAAATTGGACTGATGTTGATATGCGATAGTAATACTGCTGTTATGTTAGATTTACCAATGTTTTATTTTATCTTTTTCTTATCCGATTACTCGATTAATTGTAATAATAATCGATAGATTACTTGATTACTAAAATATTCGTTTACAACAACCCTAATCTAAAATAAATATTTAAATCCCAGAAAATGCAAACTAAAATCTGAACCAAAGGAGCTTAGAGGCAGATTTGTAGAAACCTGATATCAACCTTACAAATTAGATTTTCAACAAGACAATAAACATAAATTTTTTGAATGCAGTAAAGCTCCACAACATTAATCTACCTGGACTGTAGGCTTTAAACCTAAAGATTCTCAAGGTGAGAATGAGCCACAATAAGAAACAAAAGGCTTGAATTGAAAAATACTTCACTCTACCTGATGAGGGCGCTCTCCTGCAGCAGTTCTCTGCTCAGATTCAGAGGAATGTCTTCGCTGTCCACCACACCTACAGCCGCAAAAACAAATGGTTACATTCCTGATGTGAAGTGTGAGATGGAACTCAAAGGGTAGACCAGCGGGTGGACAAGTTCGGGACGACGCAGAACCTCGAAGGAAGCGCAGCCACTTGGGCAGGATGTCGGTGGCTTTGGTCTGGATCAGGACCTTCCTGCTGTACAGAGCCACGCTGGAGCCCATCTCTCTGCTCACGTCGAACATGCTGGGTTTCTGTCAGACGGGACCAGGATTGGTTCAGTTTTATACGATCACAGACAAAATCCAAACTTCATTTAAACATTTTCCTTATCAAACCAACTAAAAACGTACATTTCCCTCACTTTATTTCCCAACTTTCTCAGCTGACCTAAAATTCACCAAACACTCCTCACCGCGTCAGGGACGTAAAAGATGCTTCGGATGTTGAGAGGCGCATCGGCGCGGTAGTGAAGTGTGTAGCGCGGCTTATCGTAGGCCTGAGCAATGTAGCGGTAGAACTCCTCATGCTGCCAGTCACTGATTTCTTTAGGCTCCATCATCCACAAGGCCTGGTGGACAAAACCCAAACAAGAAATCCTTTTGAAAGCAGTCAAAAGGTTATAGAGTGTACTCGGTAAGTTTTGCGTTAAAAACTGAAGATAATAGAAGGACTGAGGCTCACCTGCAGAGTGTTGAGTCTCCGTCCGTTCAGGAAGATGGGGAAACTAACAAAGTTGCTGTACTTTGTCACAACCTCTGAAACAGATTCATCATGGAGTTGCTGTATGAATTTTATTGTACACAGTTGTGGTTCAATGCATCATGGTGCAGTTTGAGTTTTACCTTTAACTCTGTCCTCAGAGGAAAACTCCTTACAGTCGTCTTTGAGGTGCAGCACAATTTTAGTTCCCTGTTGAACGCCGCTGGCTTCAGCGACCTCAAACAGTCCAGAGCTAAACGAGGAAGTGAAAATGTCCATTTGAAGTTTAACTGTTTTACAAATAAAAACAGAATAAACGTGGTTTCAGTGCTCTCACCCATCGGAGGACCACTTGTATCCGGGAGCGTCCGGCTCTGCAGAGCGGGAGAAGACGTCCACACGGTCAGCCACCATGAAGGCGGAGTAGAAGCCGACACCAAACTGACCGATGATGGTGCTGCTGGCCTCTGCCTGGTTCTGCAGGGCATCTAAAAACGCCTGCAGTGAAGAGGGGAGAGAAGATGACGAGAAGGATGTAAACGCATCAGTTACAGGACAAGTTCAACTTTGTTAATATAAACATAATATAAACACAGAGCCAAAGCTCAATCACATTAACGTTTAAAGTCATTTGCCTCCATAATAACCACCATTGGGGTTCACTTTGCTGAACATGAGCACTGACCTTGGATCCAGAGCGGGCGATAGTACCCAGATTGGCCACCAGCTCCTCTTTGTTCATGCCAATTCCTGTGTCCTATCAGAGAAACACATTTTTCACAAAAAAAGTTTCATTCAACATGCAGCAGTACACTACCACCACCAGATGGCAGCACATATGAGAAGTAAAACAACAGAGCAGGGTGGCTTGTCATGTGTTTAATATTTGTAATGGTTCAAATGTTTCTATATCTTAACTTTATACAAACAAGTTTTCAAACCACTTGAAAATTTCCTGTTTCTTATGCTACAGCAAATTTGTAGACATAAATGGGAAACATCCAGGGTTTTCAAAAGGTAGGAATCTGTAAATACTAATTTTCTCACCTATAATGTCTGAATTTTTCCATACATACCTGAATATTAAAAGGACAACTATTTCTTGTACCATAATCAATAACTGGACTGCTCTAGATTACGTCTCAGAGGATGAATGCAAAAAGTCTTAATAATAATAATTGAGCTTTAGATGCATTTCAGGGATGTACAAAACACTGTGATTTTCTATTCAGATGCAATTTTATCACATTAAAGTATAAGCTCCAGTTGCGCTCAGGTTCACCTTCAGCTTATTTATTTTATTTTATTTAACCAGGAATCCATTCATAACAGATACAAAAAAAACTCTTCCAAATCCTTTAGGGAATGAAAAAAACTGCTGGTTGTACAAGCCGTGAAGCAGCTGTGTATCAATAAGGTAAACAAAACAACAATATTTAAATCACATACAAAAGCAATAACAATAAATTTAAAGGCCAAGATAATTTTCATCTGGCATTAGATGTGGGTACCTGAATGGTAAAGGTTCCTTTAACACCATCAGTCTGCAGGTGGATTTCCATCGGAGCCGTTTCCCCGCCAGCTGTGATCATTTTGTGTCGCAGCTTTTCCAAGGCGTCGCTCCCGTTAGAGATCAACTCCCTGATGAAAACCTGGTGGAATGAAGGTGAGTCAGGAAATAGATACAAAGGAGCGCTGACAATACTTGAACAAAGTGGAGGAAATGTCTTTCACAACTTCTTACCTCCTTCTCTGAGTACAAAGATCTGGCAACAATGTCCAGAAGTTTCTTTGTTTCAGCCTGAAATTCATGTTTAGAGGAACTACCTGAAAAAAATTTTTTAAGAGCGACACAGAGCTTATGAGCCTTGAAGTTCAAGAAGGAGAGAAAGAATAACTTTGCAGCTGTTCAGGCACCTTGTACAGACTCCACATCAGTGATGATGGTGTGTAGAGGTTCTTCTTCTGGCTCTTTCTCCACTTCCTGAGTGCTGTAGAAGGACTGCTGGTTGAGGCCCAGAGAGGACCACTGAGACCTCCACACAGCGGGCCGGCTGCTCCACCTCTGCTGCTGTCCAACCTGGAGATCTAATGACATGAAGTACACAAGGGAAGAAAGCTGCAGTATAAAGTATACACAAGAAATATAAACATACATTTTGGTCTTCTCGGGAACAGCTGTTTTGGGAGTCTCTTCAAATATTGTGTAAATTGCGATGTTCTTTTATCACATGCAGTAGTTCTGTCCTGGCAGTAGCTGTTTTATAAGCAAAACAAAACAAAGTACATCTTGTAAGTTACATGTATGTTTAGCCATAGTCAGTGATGTTTCAGTGCAGCATCCAACAGGACATTTTACAGTTGTTTACAAGCAGTATGGAGAAGCTGCAGTTATCCTGATCACTTATGCTCAGTTAAAAGCCCATTTTTACTACAACTGACCTTTTGTAGTTTGCCATACTCGTGATTGTGTAGTCTAAAACATAACACCTCTATTTTAAAAATACCATACCAAATATATTATTACACAATATTATATATTGTGTAATAATATATTTTTATTTTGTATTGTCATGAGCTACAAAACATGTTATTTAAAAATAAAAATATAACTTAGAATGTATCACTGTTTCACTTGGTGAATTAAATAATTCAACATTCAAATATAAAGAGTTGAATCAGTCTGTTTTTTCAGTTAATAATTATGCTTACAAGGAGCTCAGTCTGTCTTTTTTTTAATTCGGTTTTTGTTTCAGAGTGAACAAAACTAATATTTAACCTCATTAGCTGAAGGTTATTAGTAAAAACATGCAGTTCCCAGCTGATAGAGCGAGACTAAGCTAACTGCGCTAACTGACATACCACCTACCTCGCGAGACATTTAGCGTGCTCAGTCCACGCGCACAAGACGTTAATCGTAAATTGGTCCTGTGAGAAGAAGCGAGGATGAGGCGAGCCAGGCCGAGGCAGCGGGACATATTGACAGATATTAATAAGCAGGTGGATACCAAAAGTCACCAGACTGGGGGACACACGCCGACCGGTGACGACCGAAGATGAGGCTGCGCTTGAAAATGACATCACCAGGGTGTCTAGAAATGTGCCTGATGAGAATTGGAGAAGGAAGGTTTTTATATTATTTCTGTTTGAAAACAAATATACAAACATTTGTAGTTTTAATAAGTGTTTCATTAAAGGCAATTTTTTTTATTTTGCATTTATTTTGAGAAGTTACTGTTAACTTTTAAAGGATGCTAGTCCAGTGACGTTGTTCCTCACTTACACTGACAATAAAACAGCTTGGTGTTAAATTAAAGGCACTTCCCCGTGTGAATCCCGTTTCTCCAACTCACTTTCACATATATTCGTATATTTGTACAAAATTGGCATATAATTGAGCCCAAAATAGGCTTGTCCAAAAGGTTACATAATGGTCCTATCACGACTACCTGCGGATAACCAGGTAAAATAATTGGACCTACCTGAGTCGCCGTGCTGTAAAGTTGATTTATTTTAGAGATTTACATATATAATTCGAGGTCTCGTTTGGTAGATGGCACCGACTGTATGCCATTTGACAACTCTAAATTTAAGGGGTTTCTCAAAGCTCCATTATCGTACCGCTTTTATTCAGTATTTATATTCTCTCACAGCTCCGATTACGCTGAAGAGATTTAATAATCTAATGAGACAAAACTACTATGATCTTAGGGTAGTGTCCATAACATCGATACATTTCCTCCAACTTGAGAAGGGAAGACATTGCTTTTGGTTTCAAAAAATCCAAGATTAGAGATCAGCACCGGTAAAGTAATGAGATCAAATACTTTTCAACATACCTCGACACTGTAATAGACCAGATTTCAACATCCACAAAGATAAAAACCAAAACTGTCTACCAATTATTTAAAAAATAATGCAAGAATTAAGGGTTTCCTGTCAAAACAAGCCTGATAAAATGTTGGTGCACGCTTTTAATTTTCTCTGGTTTCATTATCAGAATGTCTTTACTCATAGGTCAGCTCATCCAAACTGGTGCAGTCCTGACCAAGAAATTACTACTCTGGCTCACTGTTTGTAAAAGGTTAATGGTTTATGAAGCACTGAATGATCTTGAAAGTAAATTTATTTGAGAGTTGCAAGTCAGGGATGAGAACCCCAGCTCCCTGAAAATATGCAGAAACTTTAAGATCTGAGACTTATAGTTTCCTGGATTGTTCCTGTAAAAGTAAAAGATTACTTTATCAGTTCATTTTATCAAATCTTAGCCTGTCAGTATTTTAAATTTACGACATACGTTTTCATGTGATGTTTAAATGCTGTCATTACTCTTAGCGGGACATATTGACAGATATTAATAAGCAGGTGGATACCAAAAGTCACCAGACTGGGGGACACACGACACAAAAATAACAGAACTCCAGGCTGCAGCATCCCAGACACATGTGGAAAGAGCTGTAAGGATTCTCTGGCCACTTAGACATAGAAGGATCTTTGTATCCTCCAGGAAGTGCCAGAGTGTCGCTGAGAAGGATGATGTCTGGGTTTCCCACCTGGACCGGCTGCCCTACGACTCCATCTTGGATAAGTGGAAGACAAATGAAGAATGGGAACAGAAGAGCCATTTCCAAAAGCTCTAAACAATCAGTTTCTTCCTAAAATGCTTTTCCACATACAGTACTTTCAATGTTTTAATGTTTGGTTGTGATAGGTTAAGAGACAGATTCTGTGGCACACAGGTTTATTTAACAATAAGGTATATAAGTACGAAATGAGCCATTTGAACCAGTTTATACAGTGATTTCATTCTCATTTTCTGCATATTTACAGTACTGTCTAGCTGCTTGATTTACATTAGAGAATAGTTCCTCATCAATTCAAGTTTAATGCGAGAGAAAAATGCTGCACAAAACTCTCCGAACACAAATCAGCAGTCAAACAATTACATATTTCCCACCACAGGCAAAACAGCTTCAGTACTTAATGACAATTTCTTTAGCATAAAGAACAGACAAAAGCAAGGTTTGAAAATCTGCAAGACAATCGCTGGGATCGGGCCAGGTAAAAAGAACATTCTGGCACCTGTGAACAACAAGTTTCAATGCAAGCTTCTCTTTCACCAGCATGTTGTGTTTGTGTGTGCAATAGGTATCCTAGATCTATACAAATACGTTAATCTCCTTTAGACTCTGCAAACAGGAAAGAAATTAAGGCTTTCCTAAAGGCAGTCCTTTTGAAAAAAAAATGGCATATTAGAATAAATTAGCCAGGAACAGGAAAAACTGAGAAACTGGCGAAAAACTTCACAGACAACTTTACAGACTTCGCAACACAAATACAATATTCATCTGCAAAGGTACAAAATAAGGATATTTTTTTGTTGTTTTCAGATTTTTTTTAAAAAAGTCAATTGCAAATCATAAAAGAAAAATAAAATAAACCAGCAAAGACCAGGGAGAATTCTTACAACACTGGTCTGAACCAAAAATATATTCTTTGTCTTTGTTTTCTTTTCAACAGCAATTATTAAATCACTCTGTTTTCAGAAAAATGAGTTTGTGGTGTAAGGAAAGTTCACAGTCTGTAGGCCTCCAAAGACTTTTTCTAAAATCAGTAAATAGAAAAAAAAATCTCAGTGGAAAACTGGAGCAGGCCTTTCTTCTGTCTCAAAATGCTACAATCCTTCAACGAACCTCTCTAGCGTGTCTCCTGTCGTGTCGCCCACCATGTTCATGTCGTTGCTCAGCCCTCCTCGGTTTGGTGTGTTCAGCTGTGGGAGCATTGCGCTTTGCTCAGGCGTTCCCATGTGTCCCTGGTCCATAGAGCCCGACATGGGGCCGAGGCTTGGGTGAGGGGAGCTGGAGTGGAGAGCCCCGTGCTGCGGCGAAGGCTGGGGTTGTATCCGGGGGGAGGAACCGGAATGGGGGGCTTGTTGTGAAGGCGGCCGGGGCGACTGCACCGGAGCCGGAGAGCGGACCTGGTTTCCCAGGGTGTTGGCCATGGTCTGACCAGGTAGATGAGCTCCAGTCTGGCCTTGGCCCTGCAGCAGATGAGGTTGAGGACTCATCGGGTTGGCCTGCCCAGGAGAACCCATCTGCTGCTTCATCATCTGATGCTGAAGCATGCGCTGCTTGAGGTGGTTCGGGATCCCTTCCATACCCATGCCGGGCTGGCCCATCTGCGACATGGGAGGAACCGACCCCATCGGACCAGAGCCCCCTTGCATAGCCATTTGCTGATGCGCGCGGAGCTGGGAGAAGCCTGGGGGCCCCTGCTGCTGGGGGGGGAACTGGCTGTGGCCCTGAGGCATGCCCCCCTGCTGCTGCATCTGCTGCATTCGGAGCAGCTGTCTGTGGTACTGAGGGCTTCCGTTTTGAGCCGTACTCATCATCTGGCCTTGAGGACCCATGGGGGCCATACCTTGGGGGCCCACCAGCTGAGGAGGCTGCTGCTGGGGAGCCATCCCGGTCCTCTGCATTTGGTTCATAGCTGCCATGGCCTGCATCCCAGGCTGGGAGCCCAGCAGGACCTGAGGGTTTTGCTGCTGGACCTGTTGCTGCTGTTGCTGCTGCTGCTGCTGCTGTTGCTGTTGCTGCGGCACCGCCTGGCTGGCCTGGTACTTGGCCGCTCTCTGTTTGATGAAAGCCGCCATGAGGTGGGGATTGGACTTAAGGATGGTCAGCACCTGCTGCTGTTGCTGCGGGGAGCTCGGAGACTTGAGGGTGTGCAGTAGTTCCTGCACGGCACTTGGCGTAATATTTCCAGGCATTACCCGGGGCATGTTTGGCTGCTGCTGCTGTGGTGTCATTCCTTGTTGGGGGGGGCCCTGAGGAGGCATGACCCCAGGCATTTGGGAACCCGACTGCTGTGGCATCATGGGTCTCTGCATGAGTGGGGACTGCTGAGACATGGGGGTTCCCTGAACCTGCTGGGAGGCCATGGGGCCTTGCTGAGGAGGGACCAGTGGCTGATGGCCTTGGGCATTCTGCATTCCCACACCCCACTGACCCTGTGACACAGCCTGCATCACCTGGGGACCCCGAGGACCCTGCATCATCTGCATTTGGTTCTGAATGGGGTTCATCATGCGTGACTGGTTCATGGGCATCCCGTTCATGGCGTAACTCTGCTGCTGCTTTGCCTTTGCCGCCATCTCGATCTGTTGTGCCACTTTCATTGCTGCCAGCAGCTGCTGCTGTTGCGGCTGCTGAGGAGGAGGAGCCTGCTGCTGATGCGGCATGTTAGGCATAGGGGACAGCTGCTGACGGAGCGGCGATGACTGTGGCCCAGGTTTACCTTGCGGCACAGGCGTGGAGGGCTGACTGCTGCGGCCGTTGCTGGGGAACCCTTGGCCCATGTTGCCGGGGTTTGGTGGTGGTTGTTGTTGCTGAGGGTGGTTGGGCATGGGCTGCGGAGTCTGAGGCGTGTTAGGTTGCTGCACAGATGTGGGGGTTTCTGGAGCAGCTGAGGTAGGTGGAGATGGCATCGGCATACCTCTTCCAGCCATGGTGGCCATTCTGCGGCGCATCATCTGAGCCTGCTGCAGCCTGTGCTGCAACTGCTGCTGACGAAGCTTCTGCTTGATGTTGAGGCAGAACGGAACCGGACACTTGTTCTCCTGACAGTGCTTGGCATGGTAACAGCATAAAGCAATCAGCTGCTTGCACACCGGGCATCCACCATTGGTCTTGCGCTTGCACCCCTTAGTGTGCTGAACCACCCGCTTCATCTTCTGGCAGGACGCGAGCGAGCAGTTGGCGTTCCTGCACTGACAGGCATGCACCAGAGACTGGATACAGCGCTGGATGCTGAGGCGCCGACTCTCCTGAGGACTCTTTGAGGCCTCGCCGCTCTGACTGTTGCTGTCATCGTCGATACCCAGGCCCCACTTCACCATCTGGTGCTCGTGGCCCTTAGTGTTGTAGCAGTTAATGCACAGGTCATAGTCCTGATGACAGATGAGGAAATGCATGTTAAACTGGAGATCTGAGCATTTATCCAGTCTCTAAATGCTGGATAAATGTAATACCTGTTGAACTTTTTCTCACATTTACCCACAGATTTCATGAATTAGGGTCTTACCTCACAAACAGTGCAGTGCCAGCGAGTCTCCACATGATGCTTGCATTCGTTGCATGTGTAGACAAAGCGGTCCTGGCCCTGGTTGTGCAGCTCCACCAGCATGCACATGGAGCTCCACTTGCATCTTCTGAGCGAGCTGAACTCCCAGTGCTTGTCCCGGGCCAAAGTCAGGAAGGCATCACGTCCATCCATGAGGTCACAGGTCAGCAGAGGGTCGGGGTCCATGATAGGTGGGAGGGTGTTGATGACAGGCCCCGAATGGAGGTGAATTACAAAAAACACCTAGAAAGAAAAAAGATATTGTAGCATTTAACAGCTGCTTGGCTGAATTATCTCTTGTAGGGTTCCCATTAAAGTTCATCTAAACTGCAAGTTTCCCACCTCCTTGTGTTTCTCCATGGTGGCGTAGAGTTTTTGAGACAGATCATTGGCTACATTTGGCATACCAGGCTTCTTCTTATTGGATCGGCTGACGCTGCTCTTGTTCTTGTTGGTCTTCTTATTATTCTTCTTTTTGGCATTCTTGCTGTCAGCCTGGACTCCCTTGTAGGGCAAACATAAACATTTTGGAAAACAAAGTCAAACCATTGTTGTGTAATAAGGCTGAGTGGGTCTACTTTCCCTGGAAAGTTTTATTAAGCCAACACTTTAGGGTGATCAAATCTTTAGTGCTCAGCTGATGATATAAAACAAAAAGCTAAGTCAATCCAGCTATCTAACATACCTCTGTTGTCTCAGAGGAGGCAGTGTTCTCCTCCTTCTTTCTCTCCTCCTCCTCCTGCTCCAGTTCCTTGATGCTCTCCTCCAGCACATTAGGCCAAAAGTCGCCCTCAAAGTATGGCAGCTCGTTGGCACTGGTCAGCCTGTCTTCTGTTGCCTGCTTGAAAATGTCCTGAACAGAAACACAGCAACTTATCTTAGGCAACAGAGAAGCAAAAACCACCACATCAGAAAAATCACCATGTTCTTGATTGAAAACTTTCCATTACTGTCATATTCGTGCTGAATTGTATTTTTTTTTTTTTAGCTGAAATGAACTCTAAAGAAGGCATACACTCTACAGGCACAAATGTCATAGGTCAACAAAATGGTTTATAAAATGCATAAAATATTAAAAACGTTAAACACAAACAACAAAAAAAGACTAACTTCCTGTGAAAATAACCACATTCATTATAGAGACTGGGAATGTGCCTGTTTGCCACAATCAAAGTATACAAAATAAAAAAAAATTTTTTTCATTTTAATACACATTTTTCAGTCATACCAATCTTTGTGTTACACCAAAAACAAGCTGAGTTTTTTCCCCTGATTTGTAAATTTTGCTCATTATCTGTTTTTCTGCTTGAATTAGCTCCACTTAGGTGTGACATTATTCCCAGAGATTTAACATAAAATGTTTAAAAGTTCCGATAAAATGCTCATGAAAACTATATTCTTGTTGAATGGGGCAATTTTAACAATGATTATTATATTGATTATTGCTAAAGACTCAGGCCATTTTTTAATGTTCATGTATAGGCACAGTCACCAACTTTCCTCTTATTTCTAAAGACAAACTTCTTAAACTTGTTTCACAACAGAAATTTTCACACACCTTTCTAAAATGCATTGTTTTATATTAACTGTCTCAAAGTGAATTATCTCTACGTAAACTTTTTTTTGTTTGTTTTCTAACCTTGTAGTCATGAATGATCCTCTCTGCAAACGCCTTGTCAAGCATCTTCCTGTACCACTCCTGCAGCCTTTTGGGTTTAGGGATCTTCTGGTCCGGAGGGTGGCAGTGGAAAATATAATCATCTCCTTCACTTGGTGGGCAGGCCCAAATGTGACCCATTACATACCTGCTCAGAAAATACACAATGAGCACTTCATTCCTATACAGCATAGGTGGTAGGTGAAAAACAAAGGGTGCTTGGACTTACCCAAGTTTCCTCACATACTCCAGGTAGCCTATTAAGATCTCGTGGTACACTGCAGTCCTTAGCACACGTGGCTTGAAGAAGTGAACACTGTCAAGGTATGATATGTAAACCCGTCTGAAAGGAAAAACAGGACAAAGCATTAAAAACCTAAATAAACTGACAAATTAATAAGACATCTGTTAAGGTTTTTATTGAACTCTAGCATTACCTTGTGTTTGGAAAAGGGCAATCTGAGCCATACTCCTGTACATGCATGCCGAAGAAACAAACGTCCACGCCGTCGATTTCCTCGAATGCAAAAAGTGCTTTGGTTCTGTAAGGGAAGCTCGCCACCATCTCACCTGAGTCTACAAACCTGTGGGGTCGCAACAACAAATCCTTAGCCACAACAATACAAAAAAAAAAGAAAGAAAGAAAAACACAATGCATACAAGATCAAAGTGCAATGTAACTTATCCATCTTGGGTATAAGCTGCCTCACCTAGACTTCATGCCAGGCTTAATATCCACAGTTTTATCAGAGCTGGCAACAACTCGCACAAACACTTCACCAGCTTCTGGGTGGTTCTGCCTTTTTAAGTACTTGTTTACTCTATCTTCAATGTACGTCCCCAACCTTGTAGTCTGCAACCCTAGTAAAACAAAACAATTTTAAAATTAATTCAGGTCAAAGACATTTAGTTTAGTGGAAAATATTAACCTTTTTCTTTTTTCATCAAATGTTAAACTCACTTTTTGCTGAGAACTTGTTCTCCTTCCTTGTTTTTCCAGATTTTCTCAGGCAATTGTCACACACGAAGCTGGAGAAAAATTAAAATTTAGTCAAGGTTTTTGGAAAATACAGCGCCTTGCAAAAGTCAATTGATTTTTGTCAGATCATGAGCAGGGCATAATAGTTGGTTGATGCTCTTTTTTTTGTAACCAATAAAATGCTGTAAATTGTGAACATTTATATGTGGTCAACCTCCTGCATTTTTGCAGATTCTTCTCTGTAAATTACCCAAAACTAAGTCCGATTAGACAGAGAGTGTCTGTGAATGGCCATTTTCAAATCCTTCCACAGACTGTCCAATAGATTTTGGTCTGGACTTTGACTAGGCCAGTATCAAACATTAATCCACTTTGATCTAAACTATTCCAATGCAGCTCATGCTATATGTTTAGGGCCACTGCCCTGCTGATGAACTTCCTAAACAATTTTCTTTCAATATTTAACAAAACTGACCAGTTGCCATCTCCATGGTGTCGCCACAGCGTGATTCTGACAACACCATGTTTTGCTGGGGAGGTTATTAGAGAAACTAGAGATGTCAGAGTAAAAGGGTGAATAAATGTCTAAAGAACTCTGCTCTGTTTGTCTAGCACATAAAATCGTCAATTAGGTCGTAGCTGGAGAATCAATACTTTTATGTTCCTTTAAGAGCATATTCTGTGGGACGTGCTGTGGTGGCACAGGGGGTTAGCACGCCCCACGTTTGGAGGCCTTAGTCCTCGACGCGGACGTCGCGGGTTCGACTCCCGGTCCCAGCGACCTTTGCCGCATGTCTTCCCCCCTCTCCTTGCCCTCTTTCCTGTCTGCCTACTGTCACAAAAAATGCGAGCCACTAGCGCCACAAAAAACTCTTTGGAGAAAAAAAAAAAAAACAAGACTCACCCAGAGGGCCAAATGACATCGTAGTGCAGCACACAGATCTGATGCATTTTTCTTCCACAGTCTTTACATTCAACAAACCTAAAAACAAACATATTTCATTTTCACCAAAAGCTACAGTGAAACATTTCACTCAAATACTGTTGAACTTCTTGTACTGGCCACAGTGCACTCACGGTTCAGGATCCAACATATCATTTTTCTTCTTTTCAAACTGATCTTTAGATATTTTCCTGCATGGAAGAGAATAAAGAAATATATTGACGTTGGCTCATGAGACAAAAAGATGATCCCCAGCAGGTTTTCAGGCTTGGGCCACTCACGTCTGCGGTTGTGCCGGGTCGTCCCCCAGATTCACACTGTTGCCCTGGATCTCATTGAAGCACTTCTCACAATAGTGATACCTGTCGGCAATAAGGCCATATTTGGGTGAACTGCAGCCAGCACACACAGTAGCAGCACAGGTGGGAGAGTGCAGAGCGAATGGAGCACATGGCAACAAGGACGGACCGAGCATGGGCGAATAGAGGGACAGATAGATGGACGGACAGACAGACGGACACACACACAGGCAGAGGTATAAGTTAGTCACAACTGAACTGGTCATGATTCAGTGACTCATGCAAACTGGAAAAACAATGAGGAAGGCAAAATACTAAAAACTGTACGATAAGAAAAAGTTATCAAAAAACGCGAAATTATTTCAAACAGCATGCTGGTGAATGGACACTTTCACTGTAATGGTTTATGACATGACAACATGCACCAGGGATGGTGAGAATGGATATCACGATGGTCAGAAGAGGCAATGATGATAACAAATACACACACTTTTATTTCCAGCTAACACAGACACTTTTCATCCATACATGCAACCTTTATGTAAAGAGGTGCATAACTGGCTAAAGGGAACATTACATTTTGACAAAATTACATTGAAAGCCAATAGGTTAAACAATGATTCATGTAAATCTGTGGAAAATACTGATATTAAGATGTGAAACATCAAAGCATTTGCAAGAGTAGGAAACTGTATTGTGTTGCACTAAGGTGCAGTAGCACATTCAGAACAGAAGGGGGGGCTTTGGTGCCAGATTCTTGTGAAAGTAAACCTTTGAACTGAGCACAGACTGATAAAGAAAGATACCAGCCCACCCTTCATTATTACTATCTCATTACCTGAGCGTTAGGGTTTTTTGGAGGGTGTAAAGTGTAAAGAGGCCTTCTAAACCTTTACAAATATTCAAGTACACCCCCCACAACCAGAGTAATAACACCCTCCTACCTGTTCTGGTAGCTGTAGTAGGTGCTGTCTCTGGAGATGGTACATAACTGTTTGCCGTAGCAACAAAGCGTCTGAGGCGAAAACTCGTACTGTTGATAAAAATAAGAAAATAAGAAAATGTTATTGTCCAGACTCCTCTGAAATATTTCATCTGCGGTCATGGAAATGTGGAATGTTTTGGAAAAGTAATCACACTAGAGCTGGATCAAATGGACGAAATAAATCACAATATTTTCCCCAGTATTGAACAATTTTGAATATTTGTCGTGATATAGTTTCAAATGAACAATCCGGTATCTAATTTAGTATGTCTTTCATTAAAACCAAAGAAATGTTTTAAATAAAACCTTATTATTTAGTAAATAAACTAAACTGCATAATTTCTTTAAGCATTGGGGGGTGTTATGAATTGTAGGTTCACTTCCTCAACTAGAAAAATATTGACCAACAAAACCTGCTTGCAGTTCTGTTTAAAAGTGCAAATATGTCTCAGTGCAAGCTTAAAGTGATGAAAATCAAGTTGACAGCTTGAAATATGGGGTCCATCTTGTATAAGTGCTTTCAAATAATGATATCTCCATGCACTGCCTGAAATTCCACGTGTATTTATTGAATTTTAATCCATACATTTGTATATTTTCATTTCAGTTGCTCTATAAAATGTTGAAATTGCTCAGCACTAACTTCCATGCTCTTTAACTTATTCCACCTACAACCAGACTTTTTTATTGGCTCAGATTCTGAATCAGATTTTATTGTGGATTTTGACTAAGCCATTCTTAAAGCTAAATATGGTTTAATCTAAACTACTGCGACCTAATTTTTCCTTTCACCTTGCATTGTTTTTTTTGTTGATTTATCACAAAAAATCTGTAATAAAGCAGATTAAATATCTTATTCATAATTTCAATGAGTTACGTGGATATTAATCCTGTTTCAAAGCACAAGTGTGAAGTGAAGATGCTTTTAATAAAAAATAAATCACATAGGCATATCTGCGGCGTTGTGTTACAGTCTCACCTTCCTGCCACAGCAGTAGCCCAGAACCTGCATGACGGGATCAATCTCTGCTTCGAACACCTCGGCCAGCTTCGTGCAGTACTTGTAGACGCGTGACGTTTTGCGGTTGTACAGCCAGGCATTGTTGAACATGAGCCAGATGTCGTCCACATACTGCCACGGCTCCTGGTACTGACCCGTGTCCAGCTTGCGTTTGATGGTGGATAAGTCGATGGGGTTCTTCACTATGTCAAAGTAGTCCTGCAGGAAGACAGGTGGGACAAAGATCCCAGTTCTATCAGTGTCTGTGTTTTAGAATAAATAAGTCCGTTCAGAAAATCGTTGACACTTACAGGAATGCCGAGCACCATGGGGTCTACAGGTTGCCTGAAGGGTAGGGACTCGGGGTCTTGTCTGTAGAGGGCCTCAAGAGTGGGCATCAGTGCTTGTCTCAGCTCCTCTGGCTTGAAAACTGGATGGAAAACAACTCTTCAGTGGAACTAAATAACAGCTTTCTTAAGTCAGCCTAAACATTTATGTACACCAGTGTTTTCCAGTGGAAAAAAGCAACAATCAGGATTTATTGATGGCTAAATTAGGCTTTTAGGCCAATTTAGGTTGGGTCAAACCTTTAATAGTTGCATTAATACTGCTTAAATGTTCACAAATTCCAAACTGTGTCTTTAAGGATATCAGTTTAATCTACTACTATTTAGTCCAGGTTTAATTTGGAGTATTTTAGATAGTAATGAAATAACGAAACCTAAATTCCTTAAAAGCTAATAAACTGTAAAGCTTTGTCCTCAAATTCTTCACTCTCCTTTTAATGCCGACCCGAACTTGTTAGCAGTAAAATCTCATTACCATCTCTCCCATTAATTCTGAGGGTTTCAGATGGATGTGCACTGAAGAGCAACAATTGGAAAAAGTGCTCAGCTTTATGTTGTCTATTTGCTAACAGAAACATTGCCTTGGTGCGTTGCCTTTGTATAAGGAGATTGATATTTCTAAAGACTAGATTTTTCGAGCCAATATAATAGATTACGTTGAACCGCCGCAGTTCTAATATGATTCATCATCTTTATCTGTACTCAAACGTATTTAACACATTTTAATAACAGTTTAACCAGTGGGGGATTGTATCAGAACTGGGATTTCCTGAAAAATCAGAAATCTGGCTTTTTATCACTCAGCGAACTGGTCATTTCTGCACCGATGAAAACAATCCTCAGAGAGGTTGCAGTGACTGAAGGAAGGGCACTGACAGTCAGTCATCTTCAGTATCAGTGAAAAGTTTGAAAACAGAGGACAGAAAATGTCTGTGGTTTGTTCCATATGCAACAAAGCCAGAAATTCAGCAGACAAAGGAACAGTTGAACATTTGACACAAAAGTTGCTGTTTTATACTTTCAGGCTTCCACCTCTGCTGATGAACAAGTTGGAAATCCCAGAGTTAAGGTCAGGATCTACACTCTGGGGAATAAACACAAAGGCTGTGACTTTAATAATGTTACCTGTGCTAATCGCTAATATAAGTTGCTAAAGCTAATTTAAAATGTCAACTTATAGATTCACACACCAAGCAAAGCTGTCCTATCTATATTGTGTTAAATGCAACATTGCAGGCGCAAAGGCCTTTTACAGACTAACAGCAAATTGGTCTAAAATATTAAATATTATAACATATATATGTATATAAATATATAGGCTTAGGAGATATCTGACTTGAACAGAATCAGAAAAGGCTGGTCAAAGTTGTACGAAAATCAGGATATAAGAAAGTGGTCCTAAAATGTTAATATTGTCAACAAATAAAACATCAAAGTGGGTGAGTGGTCTTACTTTTCTTGCGGTTCTGAGCAGTGGAAGTGGCTGATGTGCTGTTGGACGCACCGTCCTCCTCTTCTTTGGGTTCCACCTTCACCTCTGGCTTCTTCTCGTCCGTCTCCATCGGTTCCTGCTTTGGTTCTGCTGCATCCGTTTCCTCCTTCTTCACCAGGGAGGGTTTGGTTTCATCATCCTGCTGGGTAACAAGAAATAAAACCCACATTTACCTTCATAGCTTTGCTCCAATTTCTTTTAAATACAAAGTAAATTTACATACTTCCATCTTTACATCATTTTGCTTTTTTCCAGACTTGCTGTCCTCCTCTTCTTCTTCCTCTTTGACTTCGGATTTGACCTCAGAGCTGCTCATGTCAGGCAGGGTCTGCTGGGAGCTCAGTTCAGCCACAGAGCCAGGAGTGGGTACTCTGTTATCGATACCGGCAGCAGCCTGGGACAACTTCAAGATGTTAAAGAGACATAATGATCACTAACAAATCATTTTATCAAATAAGGATGAATTATGAGAAGATTTAAAAAGACCAGCCAGGAAGTTGAATTTAAACTAGCGGCAGTATAAGCAGGGTTCGTACACTTTTCCCACAGTAAAATTTAAGAACTTTTCAAACATTTTCAAGGTAAGTTTTCAAAATTGTCCTGCTTTGGAGATAAAAACAATACAAATTAAATAAAAGAAAAACAGTTTCACTATTATATCACATCATTTATTACTATTTTTAATGTTTTGTGGTAGTATTCCACAGGGAACAGGTATATGAAAAAAAAAACAAAATTTCACATTTTAAAATGTTTCTCTCACACAGCCTATACACCTGACTGATCCAAGAACAAAACACTAACACCTGAGAATTTCAATAACTAACATATAAAATTTAAGTCAACGTTCATTTCAATTACACTGACCAATACGTCCTTGAGCCGTTAGGAATAATAAATATTTGTTACACTGACAGAATCCCAACAATTCTTAAGCTAAATGGCCTTCCTGCTTATATGTAACGCTTAAAAATAACATACAATTAAAGTTACAAAAAAAACTCCTAAAAATACAAATAATTTTAGTCATTCTAAAATTGACAGTGAGAAAAAACATGTTTGTATCGTTTCGTTAGGTGTATAAAAATATCTAAGTAACGATTTTCAAGTTTAGGCAGTTAATCCAGTGTTAAATTGCACTTTATTACAAAACTATGCTGTTTGAAATTTCAAGGACATTATACAGAAATCAAGCACTTCCCAAACCTTGAAAACATGAAATTGAAATTTAAGCATTTTCAAGGATTTTAAGCACCTGTACGAACCCTGTATAAGCCAGTTTTTAGCATTCAGGCAGAACAAGGATCTCACCGGTGTACTAGGGTGCTGAGGCTGCACAGAGGTGGGCTGCTGCATCTGGCTCGGGGGCTCAGAGGGAGGCTGCAGGGGTGTCAGAGGCTGGGAGGGGTCAGGGGGTGTGCTCATAGCTGCAGGGGGGCGAGGAAGGCTACTTGGAATGTGGGTTGGGGTGGAAGGGGGTCCTACTGCAGAGCCAGGAGTGGAGGGCTGCGGCGGCACCTGGGCCTGTGTGGGAGCATGCTGCTGCTGCTGCTGCTGGTTGATGCTGGGTGGAGGGGGCGTGCCCCGGGCGGGTTGGGTGGTGGGTCCAGAGGGCAACTGGGAGCCCAATGCATTCAGAGGGAGGTTAGAGGTTTGTTGTTGCTGGGAAAAAAAAGGGAAGCTCACTATTAGCATTGCCTAATATTTATTGGGCAGACGACTAGTTTCATTCAACTTCACAGATCGTCTCACCTGTGCAACGGCAGCCTGTGGCATAGTCTGACCCATGCCTATATTCACATTCATGGCTCCACCTGCAGCACCAGGATACTGACCCTGCTGCAGGTACTGGCCTTGGGTGGCTGGTTGAGACATGCTATTAGCATGATTACCCATCATGCTTTGATTCAGGGGCATCCTGGATGGAGACATGCCCATCTGGAGAGTGATAGAGATGACACAAACACATCAGAAAATCAACAACTGGATTTTTATAGAAAATGATTTTTACTCTGAATGTAGACTATACTGCTAGAACCATAACCAAAGAACAAGATATTAATTAAAAACATAATAATAAAAAAAGTGTATTAAAATGCAGAGGAGGAAATCAGTTTGAGGTTTTAATGAAAGAGTTATCAAGAAGGAAAAACGTAATGTTGAAGATTATTCTTTTTGAATGGATCTATGTAGCTTAAATGTGAATTATCACTATTGTGAATTATTTACCGTTGCTGAAAATAAATTGAGGCTTCACTTTCCTTTATTTCTTTAGAACCAGGACAAACTTTTTTTCTTGATTTCTCAAAAAGTGAAACGTTAATGGAATGTGTTTTATCATATTTGTAGTACTGTTAAGTAATATCACTCCCTTAATATAAATGTAATGTCTTCCTGTAGTCACGTTAAACACTATGAATATAGAAAAGTCAATGTCTTCCAAATGACTTAATCAATAGAGGTAAGACCCCCAAAAATCCCATAAGATGGAATTTATCTTTTCTCTTTTTTCAAGTTTATTTCTACTTGATTTTTCAGTTTTTTATTGCTTTTAAGAATTTTATTGTCACTAATCCATAACATCTCATTTCCCTGGCATATGAATATGAGGGGAGCCCTCAAAATAGGAATAGTAAGAAAACATTCAATTCAAATAGAGCAGATGGCTACAAAATAGTAGATGCCAACAGTAACATTCCCTCCTCTACAGCTGGAGCTGCAGTGAAGTTTGATCAGCCTTAATTAAAGGCACCTTACAACAACATTAACATGACACTTTCGACCTAATGTATTAAAAGAGCTGAAAAGGGGATTTTTGCAATGTGTTCTTGAAAGAAACCAACATAATAATAATCATAAAAGCTGGGAAACCAATCTCACCACAGAGTTCATGTTCATCTGCTGCGGATGGCTCATTGGGGAAGGAGCCCTCGCTCCCATGGGTGCCTGAGGCATCTGTGCATTCTGCATCGCCATTGGGTTAAACTGACTGATTCCTGTGGGAACATATTTATGTACAATTACATACCTCTTCAGGGGAGTTGATGTAATTTAATATTCAATGCCCAAATGGGCTGGCAGGGGCACTAAACCAACTGACTGAAAGAGTGGTTCAACAATCCCAGGCTTTACTAAACAGCTTTATTAACATAGTGTTCACAGTTATGGTTCTGATATTAATTAGAAACATATGTAACAACTTGATAGATATACCTTGATCCACCTGCATACGGTTCATCATCTGATTTGGCATGTTGGGCATTGTTGCAGGTCCATCTGCAGGGAGGTAAGAGAAATATGCTTTATTAAAAGTTGCTCTTAGTACCTGAAAACAAAGTGAGTAGCTTTAACCAATAAACCAAGGTGTTACAGGTTGTTTGTACTAACTTGGAGGTCGAACGGCCTGTGCAGGGCCCATGCTGTTGGGCTGAGCCATACCAGGCTGCTGGGGTCCCGGCGCACCCACCATGATGGGCTGTTTCTGCAGACGCGAGCGTCTCTTCTCCTCCAGTTCCTTCTGGATCTTGTAAATTTTTTCTGCTAGGAAGTGATAGTACTCATCCTAATCAGATGGACAAGAAAACCATGAGATCAGAAAAGGTTAAAAAACAATCATTGAGTTAAAATGATAAATAAAACAACTAAGAGTATCATAATACCCTGCTGTTTGCTGACTCATACATGTCTCCCTCAACTTTGCGTGCGTAAGCCACTAAGTTCTCCATACGCCTGTCCTTCAGAGCTGCAGGGTCTGGGGTCGGGAATATGGCTTGTACTCTGCAGGATGAGAAGCTGAGTTTATCTGCTGAACAACAACATATTCTACAGACACACCTGCTTATGTAGTAGACTTACAGTTTGTGCACCAGATGGGAGCGCAGGCCCTGAGTCACGTGTTCATGCCAGGCCTTTCTTACCCCTGTAGCAGAGAGAGGGGTGGCAGCGGGGAGGTTTCCCAGACCTTCTACCTCTGATCCATCTGGCAATAGCTGCCTGCTGGACAGAAAAGGTTTCTCTTTAGGCTCATTTCATGAAAGAAGCAGAATATGGACAGAAACCATGTCCTGTAAGGATTGAGTCAAGTAGAAATAATAAGGCTCACTTGTTGAGTGAAGAGGGGAGCGAGGAGTCGGAGAGCAAGCCCGTCTGGTCCGAGGAATGGCTACCCAGGCCTCCTGCCATCTGGTTCATCTGATTAGTGCCTGATATTAACACACATTAACAAAAGTTTACATACAAGCACAGTGACTGAACAGTTTGGTTAGAAACCAAACAAAAAAATGCAGCTAAAGGCCTTTTGGTTTCATACCGAGTGGGTTCATATTTCGTAGCTGCTGGTGTGCCTGGGGGTTCTGCTGAGCCGGACCCTGACCCTGGACTTGAGCAGGGGAATGGTTCCCATATGGGAGGCCCAGAGCTGCGTAGGCCCTCTGCATAGAGCTGGGGTCGATGTGTGTGGGTGCGCTGTTGATGGCTGTGGTGCTCGGCTGGCCGGGTCCGACTGTACTGATGGCATTCTGCAGGCTGGCTCCGGGAGAACTCAACATGGCTGGAGAGAGATTAACACACCCACTGTTTGGTAAAACTGAATAAAAATAATTATTATGAGGTTATTAAGTACATAAGCAAACTTTGCAGCTTGTAATTAAAATGATTTATATCAAAAATGCTTGTAAAGTATTAGTATCACAAAAGTAATCAGTCAAAAAATGAACAAAACCTAAAAATGGTTAAAAAGAAAAAGAAAATGTGAGTTAGAAAACTTTGCATCTTGTGCTGTTGTTTGCTCTTATTTATTAAAACTTCAAAAATAATGTTGATAAATGGTTAATATCACTCTGAATCAGAGGGGACGACAATAACCAAAAATTAAACATATTCCAGATAAAATATAAAAGCATATAAGAGCCATCTCAAGTTTGTGTAAGTTTTTAATTACTGAAACATACATAATAATGGATGCAAATGAGAAGAAATTAAAAAAAAAAGAGTAAATAATTTGAAATTGAATTATAAAAATTTTGCATCTCTTTGGCTTGGTTCATAGTTTTAAAAAATAATAATGCCAGCAAATTATTAATTTCCACACATTAAATCTGTATTTTTGTTAAATGAACACATAATAAGGAACATAAAAATTAAGAAGTTAAAAGACCTTTAAGTAACAAAACATTTGGCATCAATGCACTTTTGTCTGCTCTTAATTATTCAAAAATCCCAAGCAAGCAAATGGTTAAAATCCCAATATTACTTAACTAGTGGAAAAAATATAACAAAATGACTAAGTTGAGCAAATGAAGAAAATAGAATAAAATTGCATCTTTTTCTTGTATCTTCTCTTGCATCACAAATATTGCTAAGCATGTTTTATTTCAATAATAATCAAAGTAAAAAATGTAAAAATGAAAAAAAAGTTAGAAAGATATAACGCTCCACAAGGAAACTTTTTCTCCTTTTGACTACTTAAGTCATGAGAATAATTTTAGTAAATGAGTAATAACATTTAATAATGTATTTCAAAAAAACAAAAAAAAAAAACAACAGAAAATGGCAGCTGAAGAAGGTCTCATGTAAAACTGGTGTAGCTCCCTGCTGTGTTGATTGCTGACAGTGAGCATGCTGCCTCTGTGGGGGATTTAAACCTGTCATAGCGGCTTTTAACCAATTAGAAAGCATACTGTCCTGAGACCCTGCCCCCCACTAATAGCAGAGCCATCAAGCCCCTCCCTGGGTGTCACATTACAGGCCCTCCCTTTCTAGTGGAATCCTCTCACCGTTGGAGCTCGGAGCTAGCGAGCCAGCAAAGCTGAGCAGCAGGAAAACTCTGCCTGCAGGTGGCACCACTTCATGATACACTCACTTCCTTGAGGCTCACTGCTGTTTGTTGAGCACTTCTTAAAATATTTTAATAAAAGCAACAGAGCACACGTTCCTGGAGTTACTTACGCTGCTGATTTCTCTTGTCACTTGCATTCTTTAAAGGCAAGCAGACCGGGCAGTCATGCCGCGTACAGTTCTTCCAGTGAGAGATGATCTGTCTGGATGATGCACAGTGAGCCACTGAAGAAAAAATGAAAGCACACAGTAACTCTCAGTGAGAAGAATTAACAAATAAACCAACACACTCAAATTACCCTGAAAACATATGAAATTAGCAATGCAAAATTAATTAGTCTACATGATGTAAAACCATTAATGTACCTTTTAATTTATTTAAACAACTGAAACAGCATAAACATTAAAGTTCAAAGTTTACAGACCCTTGGTGTCTGATGGGGACCAGTGTAAACATATTAAATGTGAAACAACCGTCCTTCCAGCAGTTTGAAACAATTAAATTAATGTTTGCTGATGTTGTCAGTCACTAGGGTTCAGCCAGTCAGCTGAGGTAACCGGCTCCACTAAAGCAATAAAACAAGGACACGCAGACGTTTTGCTATGTACTCTGGGAAGCAGGGTAACTGCTTAGAAATCGCACTAAACAGGCATCAAATAACCCTCCTCCAGCATCTGTGCTCAAAGCACTTTACACACAAAATAACTGCTTTCTGCATCTTCTCACATAAACAAGACACGCACAGCAGCCGTTTTATTAGGCAGGTGTACCGGTGTAATCACTTGTTAGAGCAAAAAGTCAATCTACTGTAGCACCTTTGTTCATTTAGGCATCTGGACGTGAAGAAGAGGATGAAGATAACTAGCTTAAGTTCAAAGAGAGCATTAGAATAGAGATGGTTGTTAGTGACAGAGAAGCTGGTCTAGAGTTGTGATTTTAAGGCAAAAGCGTCTCTCTGGTTTATAAGTTTTACAAATCATTCAGTGAAAAGCAAGTATGTGAGTGAGAGGTAAAAGGGCAGCTCACTTTTTTCAAGATATGTAGAAAACCATCTATGAAGACACATCAGGTTTAATAGCTACCCCAGATCTTGTCAACTAACAATAAAAAAGTGTGGCTACAGTTCAATTGGACAACAGCGCTGGAAAAAATATTTGCTTTGGCACACATTTCCATCATTTAAAAGCCTACCCGAGTATTACTGCTGATGATATCCAACCAGTTATGACCAGACTGTCAGACAGACAGACCTGTGATGGCTACTTCCATCTGGGGTTGTCAAAATATCCAAGATTTCAACAAAATCAATACTAAAAAAATTATGTATTCAAATGTACTCATTTGCGTTAAAATCTATGCAAACTGATTCATTTATAATTGCTAGACTTCTTCTGGCAGCAGAGCTGCAATAGCAGACTCTGAGCTTCTCCCCTCTCTGCAGCCGCTTACCGGGCCCAAAAGAATGAGCTGCTTCTGAAAGACTTCAAATTTTTTAAAGAAGTTGCCGCTGTATTGAAAATGGTATCAAGTATTGAGAATTTTTCTTAGTACTGGTATCAAGTTTGAAATGTGTGTACTGTAACAGCCTTTCCCTAAAGAGGAACCCAGCCACCCTGCAGATGAGGCTCATTTCAGCCAGGGTGGCATTAGTTTGACTAAAACCAAACTAAAATGTACTAGTAAATTATGAGCTTTGCTCAAAACTGAAGTATAAAACAGTGACTGTACTACTGCAGATAAAACAAAAATTAGCAGAAGCTAAAGTTTTACATCTCAATCAGCCCTGAACACCAAGTGGCCATTCAAAAATCGAAAAGAAAATCCAGCCAGTGAACACACTGATCTACATCAACACTCGGTGTAGATGCTGTTACTTAGAGAAGAAAGCTCAAGATGTCTATTTTTAGTGTGAGTGAGGTGTTATAAGGATGTCAAAGATATGTTAAAAAAGCTTCTTAAAAAGAAACTACATTCTTCAAAATAAATAGCTGTTCAGTGATTCGTTTTGGCTGTTAGAGAACAAGACTTTAGCAGATAACAGGAAGGCTAAACGTAGTCAAGTTTCTGTTTTCTCCATCTGAGCTTTCAACCTCGGTTTGTTTTGAAGAATGCTTGACTGAGAAATCAAACGATAGACTTCCTCAAGGAAAAACACACAGACAGCACTGTTTTAGTAATGCTATCCATGCTAATCGCTCACACCTAACAATAACTAACAAAAATATGTCAACTCTACTAATATCTTTTTTTAATATTAGTAAATGTTAATTATTGTAATTTTTTACTCACCCTGGCAGGACTTGCCAGCTTGGCAGTGAGTCATGTGGTTGAGAACGTTCTTCATGGTGCGGCAGTGAGGCAGCGTGCAGGCCCTCACTTCTCCGTTGGCCTGTTCCCGCCGTTGGCACTTGTGTGCGTGGAGCAGCAGGACCAGCTGCTGCTGAATGAGTTTTCGTTTCTCGGGGTCGGCAGTCGGCCCTCCAGATACACCGCCAGCCCCCGGAACCATGCCCATCGATGTTACCTGCTGCTGCATCTGGGCCTGAAATGGCATGCAGACACACATGGTTATTATATTACTCCATTGTCAAATGTTGCTCATTTCAAACTTTTAAAAGTGTTTAAAAAAAATTATGTGCATAATTTTGCACTAAAACTTGAGGTTTGGCATTAGCAGTTTAATGAGAGAAGCAGTTAAAAAGAAAAAAGGATCAACACAAAAAGCATAGAAATTGAAGAAACATCTAAGGAGCAAATGCGAACAGCAACAACAAAAATAAACTGGAAGTCTGATGTCTCATTATAGTAGCATGTTCATCCCTAGAAATTGAGGAAATTACCTTTAATCCCAGAAAAGGTCAGAATTAAAAATCACCAAATTTTCAGTTATCTTTATATTTAAATGGCTCTTAGTTAAACTGGTGGTATGAAATGAATCAATGAGGTGAACAACTGATGTTTTTACACCCAATTTTAACTACAGCTGTATGCCGACATTGTGAAATTTAAGCTGTCGAGCAAAAAGAGGATTACCACTTAGCCACACTTTAATGAATTAAGTGGTCATTTTAGTCTTAGTTTTGTTTAATCAGTTTCTCAAAACAAACAGAGCTGCATAAATCCTGCATTCTGTTTTGAGAATTATTAAAACCTGCAGCTTATATTTTAAAGAAATTATGAAGTAAAACATATATTAAAATAAATAAAACCAACACTGCATTTTTTTTCTACAGCATTGAAGGATGACTTCAGAAACGCAAATAAGACAACAGGCAGCAGGTCATGTAGAGGCTAAAACACTCACCATGTTTGGCACATTCCCAGCTCCTTTTAAGTCAGCAGGGAATGGGGGCAGGTTGTTAGAAAGGGCCGTCTTGTTCTGGAGTTGTTGGGCATTGACCCCTGCTGTCCCCATCTGCTGCACCCCGGCCTGGCCATACTGCTGGCCGAACGGAGCTCCTGACATCACCATCTACAGAGAGCAAACAGGACAATAGCTGGTCACAGCATATCGCAGTTTCTCCGTTCCTGCCCAAACATCCGACTGGTTAAAATTGGGGAGCTTGGCTGGCTTTCTTTCACAACAAAATAACACTCCTTAAAAAATAAAAGATTTTAGGATGGCTAAATTTACTCAAACTGCCAAATTTGGGCCATGTGCAATTAAGTGGAAGTAAGCTAAATTTATTATTGATGATGGAATATTTCTGAACTCTGATATACTTTTAGTTTTATCTATGTTAGAGGTGCCCAAAGTTGGTCCTCAAGAGCCAGCATCCTGAACATTTTAGTTCTCTCTCTAGTGATAGTAAAAGCCTTTTCAGCATGTCAATGTACTTCTTAGGCCTTCTAATGAGCTACCATTGGATCCAAGTGTGTTAAACCAGGGAGAGAACTAAAACATGCAGGATGCCAGCCCTCGAGGACCAACTTTGGGCACCCCTGACCTATGTCATTGTCTAGTAAGAAACATACGCAATTGTGCAATTAAATGGTGGAAACTTAAGGGGAGTTGGGATTTGCACTGATAGAAGTGAATCCAATCTCACAACATCATTTCAAAAGAAGAGCTGTGGTAATATTATCTACCAAAAACAGTAGATAATAATATCTACTGTTATCTTGTATAAGATAGAAGATAACCGTATCTTATATCTTATAAGATACAGTTATAAGATATAACCGTGTCTTATATGGTTGGTAAGATACCAACCATATAAAGGATAAGGTGTTATTTGTCCATTTTTGTGTTTTTCACTAATAGCTCATAATGCAGGTGGCTCACTAGTGAATAATTATTTCATCTTACTAAAACCTGAATAAATTCTCTTTAGCTATGGTTGCATGTTATTAGGAAAACGTAACATTTAGACAATTCCATTTATAATGCAATGATGATGCAGACTGCAATTAACCCATCTTAGGTCCCCTCTGCACAGGAATGTTTTTCCTAACAGGTTGTCAGTTTCAAAAATACCCATGTCCACATGGGAAACACAGAGATCGTCCCAAAACGCAACTTTTAATCCCCCAGTAGCGCGATGAGACATGTACATAAAGTCTCGACACCAGGTTAGAAGTAAACACAACAAGAAACCAAGAATGCCAAAGGTGCAGAGCATCTTATCAAAAATACTTTTGAGCGTTTCTCCTACCATCACCCCAAAAAGATCAAGGTTCAAAGTTATAACGTATATCTAAAATATGTAAATAATGCCAGATTATCACATCATGAGCTATTTCTGTCCCTAAGTGGTCGCTCCTCTACTTTCAGCTCGCTATTATGAAATTACGAATTTTATAAAAGCTGGATGAAAACACACGTTTCATACACTATCACCGACGCTAACACACTGCAGATCATGTGCTTCCGTGCTGGTGAATACACACAAACAGAAAACATGTTGCAAAAACTTGCAAACCAAGCAAGCATATCTGTGTCTTTTTAAACAAGCTCAGATTCATTTTGATGGAAGCACCTCCTTTCCTGTGAGAAGCAGCAGGAGCAAGTTTCAGGTACAAACATATAATATAGCCCAAATGCTTCATGCCCTGCCCCTGACAAACAGCAAAAATCCAGTCATCACTGAATAAAAGGTTTTGACCTGGCTTGGCTGTTGGAGGGGAAATGCTCCCTCTGGCTGTATAAGACTGAGCTTCTTAAGGAAATATATACATGAGAGAGAGAGAAAGAAAGAAAGAGAAAGAGAGATACAGTAGACAAAGACTGAAAAGTGCAGAGACCGAAACAGGCAAAAGATGAGATAAAGACAGAAATATGAAGATAGATAAAATACAGACATGAAGAGGAATGTATAAATACAGTAGAGAAGATGAATTATGAAGATTCCCAAATTTATCTTCCTTAGGAATATTCTTTTGAACATGTAGACATATTCAAGACATGTTCGAGTACTTCTTCAGTGGCTGTTAAATATATTTAGTTTGTATTAATTGCTGTTACCTTGATCACATCAAACAATTGCTCTACAAAGCAATTGCTGCTATTAAAACAATGAAAAAATTACCTGTCTAGGCAGATTTCACAAAATCCAACATAAAGCCTATTTTGAAGTGTCATAATATGTTTGGTACCTTTGTACACACAAAAGATAGCAGCCTAACAAAGGGGGGATTTCCCAATTCAAATTCAAAACAGAAGCTTGATATACAACCATGTGTTTTCTTTGCTATCAAATTCATTCTTCTCAACAGGGATTAAAATATGGTCAACAAACTGAAATTCTTTCCATTTTCTAAATGCAGGAATAATGTGAAGTAATGTGTTTTCATTTTTCAAAATCAAATGTTTACATATATTTCCTCAATATTTGACAGATAAAATTGGGAGCAAATCAACATTTTTCTGTCCAAAAGTCACATTCTAATCTAATCTTTTAACTTCTTGACAATGTCTAGAGATTTTGCTATATTATTTCAACTTAATGTTCTTAATTGGAATACACCCACACAATATGATGTTGCAACCCCCATACTTCACAGTAAGAATGGTGCTCTCAGGCTTTGAAGGATTTTCCTTTTTCCTCCAAATGTACCAACGGCCATTATGGTGCAAAAATTCTAATTTAGTTTCATCAGACCTCAGGACATGTCTGTTTAAACTCTCTCTGTGCAGATTTATAATCTGTAATCTGTCTTTTTATGTTGCTTTTTGACTTGGTTTAAGATGCCTTTTAGCCCATCTTAAACTGGACTCGTTTGACTGTGGCTGATAATGTTCTGGAGCTGATATGTAAATTTTGCACTAAAACATGTTGATCTCTGACACATGCAACCCTCCCAGAAAAGTATGATGGTTGGATATTCTCACAGATGAACATGGCACCTTCAGTCAACTGGAAAGTTTATCCAAATATTAAGGAGAATTCTGATAACGTCGCTGATTTCTTGAAATATGTACCGTAGTTGTGCCTAAATTTCACTTGAAAGTTGTCAACATTTTGAGGAAAGTAAAAATTCTCAAAAACTAATATTTGGTATTTAATGAAAAAAACATGTAGGGCAGAGAAAAAAAAAGTATTTTATACATTTTATGTAAATATCTGGTTTCTATACAAAGAGCATCACATTTTATAGGAATGGGTATATAGTGCATCATTTATTGGTCCTTTGAAATCCATCCTGCAATAATGAGGCCAAACTTCAATTGACTGATCGAAAAACAGATAGTATAAACAGGTTAGTTTTTCAGATTCATTTTGTTTAAAGTTTGATAATATAAGTTGATCAGTAAATGCATTTACATTTAATAATTTGCAACAATTGTGCACTGTTTAGCAAAATTCTAATGTTACTGTTGAGAGAAGAGATTTGTTAACAAATAACTTATTCTGGTTTTAGAGCAATATTTGTGTTGGTGAGGCTCTTACTGTATGCAGTGATAAAGATTTAAGTGCAGATAAGAGTCAAAAGACTTATGATTACTTCAAAACATAAAACACTTTGATATATTGGAATATTATGATAAAAATTATTATCACCAGCCCCTGTACTATAGTGGAGTACTTACATTTTTGTGGTATATTTTATTTGTATTATCACTGGAATGGTTTGGTTCACAAAACAATTCTTATGTATTTTAAAGTTACTGTTCCATTTCTATTTAATATGAGGAATAAAAGCTTTTAGCTGAGAGATTTGTTGAGCAGTGCCTCCATAAAAATTAGCTTGTGTTGCTAACATTTTTAAATGCAACACAGTTAAAGGCATGCTGAGCATCCTTACTTGTTGGCAGGAGGTTCAGCATTTTTCTTTCTCAATTAAGGTTTTCTATAATTAGTTGCTCCCAATGTAAGGATTATGTATTTTCTTCAATAACTGGACCACTGTAAGAGAACTAGAGGCACATGGAGCTGAAATCTACGGGAGAAAAACAGTCAAAAAGAACAGCAGTGGATTAGTGCTTTTATTTTTAATAAATGAATTATTTCAACAAATTTAACAGACGTTCCTGGTATAAAGCGATTTGCTGCCGGTCCCGACTTTCTTCTTCTGCCGTGGCTTAAGCAGCCCGACAGAGCAAGCCCTGCCCAGTCTAAAGAAAAACGGTACGTGACACGCAGAGAAAGACCAGCTTGCACAACAAATGAGCACTGCACCGCTGCCTGCCTGCCCCTCCCCCTCCCCTGCACATAAAACCCACAGATGCTTGTCTGCCTCTCATTCACACATCCAACCTCTCCTACCAATGGCTTCTCCCACTTGATGAACTGCCTTTTTCAGGGGATTGTCGGCAGGGAAGAGGAAGGCAAAGCAGCAACCGAAAGCCTCCAGTACCTCCCCTCCCTCAACTTGTGAGCCTCATTTCTTCAAGTGTTAATAATAAACTCTTACAATGCGTATAAAACTTTGCATGTTCATTATCCTCAAGTGTTGGGAACTTCCTGATCAAGTTCTTATATTTAAGCTAACCATTTCCCTCCAGAGAAGGACAGATCAAATGGACAACTGAAAGTGGTGAACAATAAAATTATATATTTGACACATCGGTCTTGGACCATTTCAAACATTAGAAATGGCTTCTGTTTACTCAATTTTTTTTTTCTACTAAAATTGCTTGCATAAAGAAAAGAGAGAAAACTTAAGTCTTTTTCATTTTAAACAGCAGCCAAGAACACAGGTTGCACAATTTTTTAGACATTTTTGACACTTTTGTGCAATCTGCCAAGTAAATCAAGATGATACTTTGGTCTCAAGCCATTTGCAGCAGTTTTTATTTTTAGTTGTTCCATAGTAGTTTCATTTTCAGATTATAGACTGGCTCTGTGAGATGTTCTTCTGACCTTGTTTAAACTTTCTCCCTCTGTGTGTTTTGGTCTTCAGGATGCCGATTGTTCACTAAAAGTCTCTAATAATCACTTTTGAGGCCTTCCCATAACAGCTGTGTTTAGACTCTAAGCTATGCAGATGCGAGTTCTATTTACTTGTTTAACTACCAACTTGTAGGCGTAGTTGGTCACATGGGATTTCATTTAGGGGCATCACATTAAAGGGGCAATGAATACAAATGCATGTCCAACTTTTTAGATTTTTATTTATTGCACTGTGTAACTTTCCTCTCACTTCGTTCCGTTCCAACCAATTTCAATAAGTCGTCGTACCGAACAGAATCAAATCAATGAATTTCTGAAGCACATAGTGAAAAATTAAGGTGCATACGTCTGCACAGGAAAGGAGGGGCTTGTTTTATGTGGTGACGTCTGCTGTAACAATGTCAGTGAGACCTAGCCTGTTGGTTTTAATCTTGGCTTCCTTTCAAACCACAAAGCCCTGTATCTCTCAGACAAGCGGAGGAACAATTTCTCGCATTGAGCACTTCAAAGTGCTTGAAACTGTAGATATTCGGAGACAATAAAACCAGCAGAGCACAATACAAACCGCTGCTCATTCAAAGATCGCAATGCATGAATGCCAAGGAACAAGTTTTCAGCAACATTTTCACAGCTTAATCCAATTTTATATCACTAAGATGTGAAAAATGCCATAATTAACAGATTGATTATATGATTGAATATTAGACAAAAGCAAATATATATGAATACAAATGCAAGATTACAATGTAAAACAGGAAAGGTCTAACAAATGAACGATTGTTGAATGACACAAATCCATCTCAATAAATTTTATAGTTTTAAAATTAAAAAAAGATCAGTTTTAATGCTGGTTGTAACTTCAGGCCCAAACACAGACTGTTGACTTGACTGTTTTCTAGCAGACAGGCACCGACATCCTCCACAAGGAGGCTGAGCCAGACAGGTTAGAGTTAAAGAAGCTGGCTGTTCACAAAATGTTGTATATAAACTTAATAATGGAAAGTTTAGTAGAAGAAAAAAAGCGCAAAAGAAAAAGGTGAAAAATTAAAAATGCATTATAAAATTATTGGTGTTAATTAGCTGTAAATCAATCATGAAAATGAACAGAAATGCTAAAAGACAGCACTGTGTTTGTGATAAATCTATTTAATGAGTTTCTCTTTTAAATTAATCCAAAAATTTGCTCATATTTTGTCAGACAAATTCCATTTTTTTAAACTCACCTTGTTCATGTTTCCAGCTTGTTGGGCATTCATGGTGTGTGGTGCACCCATCTGAGGTCCTCCTTGGGTCAGAGTCTCTGCCAGCACACTTCCTCCAACACCAGGTCCAGCGCCTCCTTGTGTCCCCTGCATTGCTTGGCCTTGGTACTGCATGCCAGGCCCAGGTCTCCCTCGGCCTGCTGGTCCCATAGCACCATTCATGACCTGTCCCACTTGGGCCATAACACCATGACCCTGACCACTGTTCAACATCGTCTGGTTAAAGCCCAGGACTCCATTTCCTTGTCCAGTGGAAACACCTTTCTGGCCTTGGGGCGACTGGTGATTGGGCGAACCCTGGCCCAGAGGCCCTTTGCCCAGCACCGCACCCAGCTGGCTCGGCACCATGCCTCCCTGTTGGGGACTGCCAGAATTGAGCGCACCACCCAGAATAGATGAGCTTCCGGGTCGCAGGAGCTCAGAAAGTTGCTTGTGTTTGGAGGCGGCATCAGGTATAGCCGAGTTGAGACCAGGTGGCACGCCACTTGGACCACAATTAGAGGACGGCCCATTTCCCAACTCTCCATTGAGGATAAGCTCATCAGGAAGGTCGTTTTCCAGATCAAGCAACGATACAAGATCTAAAAAGAGACAGGAGGGAAAAGGAAAAGTTAGCCTCCTTACTTTCAAGGGCTTTAACTAAAACTTACAATAGTAACTACTGGAGAAAGCAGCTAAAAAACATATTACTAATACAAACCTGGATCAAGCATTCATAATCTTTGCTCTTACTAACCTCCCCCCCATAAAGTACCAAAAGATCCTCATCCAGGAGTGAATGACAATAAATTCTTGAGTTGATTTAATCCAACTCAAAAACATGACATGTGCAAAAATGACACTCAAAAGTTTATTTATGTGGAAAAGCAATTCAGCCATGATGGTATCTTTCATATTTTAAATAAGTTGTTGAAAAATCTTTTGATCAGACAGGTTCACCTAAAAAAAACAAAACAATTATACTAATTTCAAGGAAAGGGTTAAAATGGAATAGAAATAACCTTTATTGTTCATAATGGGGAAATTCAGATGTACTAGCAGCAAAGTGACAATCAAAGCCTGTAGATTTACACAGAAATAAAAACAGAATCTAGAAGAATACATTATACAGTCAACGCCATTTGCCGCCCTGAACTAAAGTTGAAGAACTATATAAATTCACCCCACCCCAACAGGTTGGAGGAGGCTTTTTTTGTTTGTTTTAAGTTTGGGCAAAACTATTACAGATAAATTAAAATGGTCTTGCAATGAAAAATGTTTAGTACACAAAGTTTTTGTCTCTTTACATCCCTCATTTCTACCTTTTCATTAATTTCTTTGTGGAAAAACACCACATCTATCCAGTTCCTTCTACTCTAAAGCAAATTTTGGTTCATTAAAATTTTATTTTCAATTATCAAACACATCAAACAAGGCCACAGAATTTACATTATCTTTTTATTAAGATTAACCTACTTTTAAGTTTTTGGTGTTCAATGATTGACATTTCTTTCCTACAAAACATCTGACTCCTTTATTTGTCGAATTAAAACATTGCATACTTAGTTTACTGTTGAGCAAAAAAAAAAAGAGCAAACCATTTTTGTGATTTCCATTTTTAAAAGCGTGATTTTTCTGGGTCACAAGTACTTTTTATGATTTAATCTATGTGACAAAAAGGTTGAACACCTCAGCTGTACAATAAAGGCAAAAGTAAATGCATTTCCTAGTACTAAATACATCTATTGGGAATTCACAAGAATATAAAATTTTTCTTCTTTTCAAAACATAAAAGCAGTTGCATTTTTTGACATGTTAATTTAAAATAAATCAAATTTTGGTCATTTTTAATATTAGCAGTAATGTCAAAATAGCATATTCACGTACTCTCATATTTGTGAAACTAAATGATTCAGCAGTGCCAATTGACAGGAAGCCTTTTCATTTGAGAAAGAAAAAAAAAATCAACATGTACACATGTATTTATTGAAACAAAAAAAGGAACTGGCTATTTTCTGGGTATTAAAATCATTTTAGTAACTGTAGTGTACTTAATCGAAAACAGACAGAAAACACATAATCGAGTGACATGTTTGAACTAAAAGTTGCAATCGAGTGACAGAGAAGCAAAGCCTTTCTCTGCAGTTGTGCAAATAACAAACCAACTACCAATAAAAATACTGAAGTCTAAAGCCCAAATCACGTGGCAATGCCAAGGTCCTTCCTGTGTAGGTGTGTGTGCTTTTGTATGCAAGCCAATAAACAACAACCACACCCCAACACACACCTTATTCTATGTCGCCACTGATTTATAACAAAAGAGGAATCCAACCCACTTCTTAATGACACATTTTCACAGTAATTAGGACAAATAGACACTTCAGTTTTCCAAAGATGGACGCTAAAACCACATTTATAAATTTCAGTTGAGCCCAAAAGTGTGCTGAAGGAAATAAAGCACCGTTAACCAAAAGGCTAAACTCAGGCCTTTGACATCATACGCTACGCAGCAGTACGGTGCTGCCATACTTACAGCCAGCAAGATAAACAAATAGACAATCTGGCATCTAATGGACAGAGCAGCTTAAAAAAAAAAAGAGAGACGTTACATTTACTGGAAGCAAAAGCCATTCCACAGAGAAAGTGGGTCTGCTTCTAATGAGTCGATCAAAAAATAAATCAAGAGAGTTTGTACTAGCAAGAAGCTACATTGTGGCGATTAACTTACAGAGTAAACATTCAGAGTTTTTTTCACAAGCAAAATTTGGCAGAAGGTGAATTAGATACGTAAACTCAGCGTTTTTGTATTTGTTGTCATTACATGCACATTAGGAATGACTCATTGCAAAGTCAACCAACCATTAAACAATATGAGAGTAAATGTATAACCACAAGCAAAAAATACAGTTGCTTTACGGTAATACACCAAAAAAAAAAAAAATTTTAAATAGAAGCATAAAAAGTATAACAGAATCTAAATTATTTTGTTAAAAATCCAAGAGCAACAAATATTTGTGCTCTCAGCTAAGATAATATTATGTGATAACAATTGACAAAGAAAACTTAAGAGTGTCGTGACACTGACTGTTTATTTTGTCTGTCACAATGGGAATAAATGTAAATCTGTTTCAGGTAAACTTTATTAGCCCTGAGTGATGATCAGATAAAAAAAAAAATTTCTGATGAGTGACTGCATCATATACGTTCATTTTTGAGAAATTACGATACGTGTTCTGATGAACATGATTAGATTAAAAGTACCTTCTGAAAATCGAAACCTTGAAGCAAGTATTAAATATATTTTTCTATTAAGTCCATATTTCTGTATTAAAAATGTTTAATTGTTTTTTTTTATTTTATTAATGTTCTAATTTTAAATGGTTTTTTTTTGTTTTTTTGCTGTGAAAGACTCAAGTTTTCTCTTTCCAAGGTGTTTAAAAACTACATTGCAGAAAGCCTAAAATGTTGGCTTTTCATTCATGTTAAAACTTTAAAAAGCACAGCTTGAATTCAACAAAGAGAACACCTTACAGTAAAATTAAATACAAGTTTACTCATTTTGTCTATACATGAAATCTCAGTAAAAACTGAAGGGCTGCATTCTGCAAGTGAACAACAGATTGCTGTTGACATTTGCTAATGTTTAGTCTGCTAATTGTACAAGAACATTTTAAAATGTTAACTAAGAAATAATTTTGTTGTTTTAAATTAATTAGCAAATAAGTTTAACAAGCCAGCTTTAAATCCTAATAATGGCCGTGTTACTTCATCATTCTTTTTCTTGAGATTTGGCCTTTTCAGACAAATGTTTTGGATATGAGGACATTAAAGGGTCATTTTTGATTATTCTGTACAAACATTTCTGATGCTTTAAAAAATGTTTATAAAATGTAAATGTTAAGTGACCACAACAATTCTTATTTATAACCTGGTGCTGAAAATTATTTTGTTCTGGTCAGGTATCTTTAATACACATATATCAGAAAGGTCAATGGTCCCAAATGGCCCATTTTTTCATATTCAAAATGAAAAAAAAGTAATATAAACTCTTTTGGAAAATATTTTGCAACTACATTAGACTGTAAGATGTGAGAAGTTTTATCAATATAAATTTCCATAATTCAGCAAAATGCTTAATTACCTAAAGAAATAAATTAATAAGCAACAATTTAGTATTTAAATGGTAACAAGTGGTGTGTTGGTCATAAAGCTGGATATGAAATGGATAAATTATCTGAAGCTTTTATTCAATGTGCAATTTCCTTTTCCACTGTCACTGTAGTTGACTAAGGAACAATATTATAAAAGCAGAAATAGTTATATTTCTAAAAAAAATAAAAATAAAAAAATCTGTATGACTGTGGAGTATTGTCAAGGTTTGTCTGTTTTCTCCTTGCTTTTTTTTCTGTTTGCTTTGGCATCACTTCATGTGCTTCAACTTTATCTCTGAACATAAACATATAAGTTTAAAACAATGCTGTGTCCTGGGGTGAATAAAACCCATGCTGAAATTTTTCAATTTGAATGTTACATGCCTATATTCTTTTCAATTTATTTAGAAATGGGAAGCAAACATTATGATTTTGGCTAAGTTATCATTTAGGCAACATTATTTCTTGTCACAATTTCTAGCGACAAAAAAGGCACCTCAAACTGAGCCAGACTTTTAAAAAATCTTTTGCATGTCTTACGAATTAAGCTGAGTGGCACATTTACAGCTGTTGGTTACAAGAACTAATAGCTGTAAAATCTAAATCATTGAGTTCATTTTGAAAGCTTGTTTGTTATGAATTGCAATTACAGGACCAGGTAATAAGCTAGGTCATATCTAACTGTCCTGAAGCAGCACAGTAAGATTTTACTGCTAAATAAACACGCATAAATCTTTGATTTTACACACCGATTGTTCAAAAGAAGTAAAGCACAAAGTCAAAGATCAAAATCAAAACCTCTAAAATTAACACAACTAAGCTGAAAAACAGTTACTGTCCACTGATTTAAAGACAGCGCACAGCAAAATTATCTGTTACTGTCACTCATTACAGCAAATTCAGAAGGAAAACAAAATCATGTATCTGAACTGAACATGATATATAACATTCATATTCATATCACCTTCCCTTAAATTATTAGCGCTCATCACTGTATCATGAAGGCTGCATTTCTGGTTCAGCAAAGGTTTGTGGGTTTACTGCCCTGCTTTGAGCTCCTAAACAACCATCATGAGATAATGGTAAAATAATGTTAACTTGTAAATGGCTGTCACTCTGTCTTCTTCTAGATGCACGTGCACACATATTTAAATGACAAACAAATAATAATTGATTTCCTTGTCAAAAAAATTTGAATAGAAGTTTGCTTTAAAAGTCAATTTATAAAGTAGAGTCTTATTGTCCTGTTCCCTAGTCAAACACTGGCCTTATCACGAGCTAAAAGCAAACTAAACATCTGCTAATCAAAGTCTGCATTTTGATTCGTCTTGCATTTATGTAACATATGCTACATCCGAAGTTGGAGAAACAACTGTGAGTTTATTCCTATAAATCTAATTGAGAAAAACATCTGTAAAACTTTATATATGCAATTTTAATTTCAAAATTGAAGTTAAAAATTTACAAAATTCGTAGCACACAACACAAGTAAAGCTGTGAAAATCCAGCTCTACTTGTGTAAACAGCTTTAGACAAATCAGAACTACTTAGAAAAATGTACGTGAACACTAAAAGTTGAAGAAAATAGGAACCCCATCCCTTCTTCACACAAATATTAATGAATGAAATCCTCTCAAAAAAACATAACAGTAATATTGGTACACACGTGTCAAATGCAAAATGTTAAAAGAAGCGTAAAGAGGAGACAAAGGGTATCTGGGTGGCTTCCAACGACACCCACCCTTCATCTCGATCAGTTCCACCACAGCAGACATCAGCTATCTGCCAAAATGTTACTAATCTTGCAAAAGGGAATTTTTTTATGCCCCCCACCTCCACCCTCCAACCCCCAGTTCAAAAGCTAACATATATGTTGGTCCTCAGAGACAAAGAAACCAAGCAAAAAGCCCAATAGGTGAGCAGTCCTGTTAGCGAGTGGCTCAAACTTGCCTGGGTGTCGACGCGCCCATTCAGCAACACAAATGAACACAAGCCTGACTCTGGCCTGTGGCCACGGGCACAAACACATACTGACACGAGTCTGGAGCCCCCTAAAAAAACTGTCACACATTAACATAAACATCAAAGACTGCTAATCTGTGTCCGTGAGCAACAGCTCAGCATGCGTGCTCCTCCGTCCTGATGCCAAAAATGAAAATGGGACCCAAGTAGAATCAATTTATGTTCGCAGATATTAGGAGTACGCAAATCATCAAGTTTTTTATTATTAATTTTAACTGAAAAGAACAAATGCAAAGAAAAAAATAATTACAGATTTACTATGTAATCTTAGAAAAAACTGCATTTATTGAATTCATGAAGTCTATGTATACCATCTACAGGCCTTCACATTATATCACTTGTCCTTCATACAATGAGGGATTATGTCTGAGTTCCCCAGAGGCTGAACTAACATGTTGAAAATGCAAAACAAAAGCCCTACTTAAATACAACCAATCTATAAATCCGGCATAAACAAATATTAATTCATTAGGTGACCAAACAAATGAAGTCTGGAAAAATGGATTCTTGCTCAATACCAATTCCCAAGGAAAAATTCCATTTAATAACCATTCTAACAGAGAGCAATTCATTTTATCGGTCAACGTCACTCTGATCTGCCAGGATGTGGAAAAAGACAGCTTAGGGGTATCCTGCAGTCTCTGTGTTAATTCTCTCTGCAACATTTCCCCATTTTAACTCGCTTTGACCAAAATAAAATGCCAAATATTGGACAAAACAAAGGTGGGAATTCCTGTCTTTCAAACTGCTGAGGTCTAGTTTGTTTAAAAATTGCTGTTCATACGCATTTTGTGTCATGCTATTCTGCTTCATAACTGTTTGATGCTAAAAGTCTGTGTTTGAGTCAGCAAATATTCCCACAGATGCTGCACCACACGGAAAAGGGAACTTATTACAATAAACACACTTCTTATTTATTAAACTTTACCAGCTAAATTGCTTGATATTTTGATGTCAAAAGATGATAAATCTATGCTATGTTCATTTCAAACTCAGACTTGACACATCAAACGACCGTCTGTAGGCTAACTGCAGATGATTAAAGTTGGGGTCGGGACTTCACCAAGGTGTGGGTACTTTGTATTCCTCTTCAGAGATTAAGGTAAGTAAATAAAATATAGTTGTAAAAGCAATTTCTGTAATAAAAATTAAAAAAATAAAGCTGAAATCATAAAAATGCTAAAATCGAACTTATTTTAAATGTTTGGGTTTTTTTTTAACAGATTTCTGTGTTACATCCTATTTCCACGGAAATGGAACATAACATGTAGAAAGTTACATTTTGCACCAGAAGAACTTGGGAACGGCAGAACTCAGTGGGGTACAAAATGGTGATGGGCAAAATAAAACAAAACACTGTCATATGTTGGGTGACACTACTGTACTCAACCAACAGTTGGTATCTTTTCCAGTTTAATTTGTGGGTCAGAAGTTGATAAGTTTGGTAACAATGGTCTGAAAGACCAAAAAGTAAGACAAAAACTAAGACAGAGGTACTAAAAAAAACTTCCAATAAGCGTTTGTTAAGAACCAGAGTGAGCTATAGCAGCAGGACAGCGGAAAAGATTTATCCCAGACTGTCATGCCATTGAATGGGGTGTAACTGACGTGCCTGTAGTAAATCACAACAACATTGTACACATGTCTCTGCTAAAAAAGGTAAATGGTTAAAAATAATTAAGGGATATCTAAGGTACTTTAACAGCAAGGCAACCTGTTTTAGCTGTGAAGTCTACATCTGAAGAAGATGAGGGTTCATCAACGCGTTCTACTATGATCCAACCACAACCACTTTTAATTTTTTATCACCATGTGAGTAATTAACTGTCTTTAAACCAGTGTTTTTCAACCACTGTGCCACGGCACACTAGTGTGATAGTCAGGTGTGCCGTGGAAATTATCCAATTTCACCTAATTGGTCTAAAAGGATTTTTTGAAAATGACTTAATTATTTGCAAATAATATGGCATTTTCGAGTGTCTGTGCTGTAGTAGTGACTAGCAGCATAATCATGCAATTTCATTTCACTATATGGCAGTAGGTACATAGCATTGTATGTTAAAACAAGAGAATTAGTGATGCATGAATGTGACAGGTAGTGGTGAGAGCATTGTATCTAACAAGACTGTGATGACAGTGATGGAAAAGTTTTTGAAAAGAAAAAATGCTAACTCCGATCTGGTCCCTGGACAAAATTCGGACCCAGACGAAGGCCCTAGTATGAGTGGATATCAAAAGAAGGCAAATACTGTGAGCTTGAGACAGTACAGTGAGAGTTACAATTCATTTGGATTTACTTTTACTGGGGATACAACACCAACTCCGTTGTGCTTGGCATGCTGTGAAAAGCTATCCAATAGTTCTATGGTACCAAGCAAGCTTAAACACCATCTCCGAACGAAACACCCTTCGCTTCAAAACAAGAATGTAGACTATTTTGTTCTCCTTTGTAAACACAGAGAAACAGGCAACTTTCATGAGAAAAACCACACAGGTAAATGAGAGAGCCCTTAAAGCTAGCTACCACGTAGCTGAACTTGTAGCTAAATCAAAAAGGTCCCACACTGTGGCAGAGGCATTAATATTACCATACTAGGCTGTAAAGCCATTATAAATGAAATGGTCGGACCTGAAGCGGTTAAAGAAATAGCAAAAGTCCCTCTCTCAGATAACACAATTTCTAGGAGTATTGATGACATGTCTGCAGATATCAAAAGTGTGGTTTTGGAAAAGATCCGTATTACTGAGAAATTTGCGTTGCAACTTGATGAGTGTACTGATATTATTGGACATGCTCAACTCTTAGCCAATGTGCGTTTTGTGGATGGAGACGCAATCAAGAGAAAACTTCCTATTCCTAGGACAACAGGAAAGGAAATTTTTCAGGTCACATCAGAATATCTTGAACAAGGAGGACTTAAGAGGGAAAACTGCACGAGTGTCTTCACTGAAGGAGCTGCAGCCATGGTCGGGCGCACCAAAGGCTTTGTAAGCAGAATGAAGGAAAGAAACCCATATGTAATTATTACGCACTGTTTCTTACACCGTGAGGCCCTCATGGCCAAGACTTTACCAGCAGACATAGCCCCTGTGTTGAATGATGTTGTGCAGATGGTAAACTTTGTGAAAGCACAACCAGTGAAAAGCCGCATATTCGCATCTTTGTGTGAGGAAATGGGAACGCAGCATAAGACCTTGCTGTTTCAAACGGAGGTCTGATGGTTGTCGCGCGGCAAGGTACTGGTCCGTGTGTATGAGCTGCAGGAGGAACTCAGAGTGAATCTGACAAATGAGGGGTTCAATTACACAAAGCTGCTTGCAAGTGATGAGTGGTGTGCAAGGCTGGCATACCTGGCGGATATTTTTCATCATCTGAATGAACTGAACACACGAATGCAAGGCCGAAATGAAAAACTGCTCACAAGTACGGATAAAATAAACGGATTCCGCTCAAAGGTGCACCTCTGGCAACAACATGTGGAAAGTGGCAACCTTGAAATGTTCCCACTAACCAAGAAATGGCAAAATGTTCACACTGCTGCACTGTGAAGTAATAGGTACACATTTAAAAACTCTTGAGGAAAAGATGTCATTTTATTTTTCTTCAGCCTTGACTAAATGCCTTGACTGGGCTAGGGACCCATACAGCTAAGCAGTTGTTGGAAAGAACATGACTTTACAGGAGCAGGAAGAACTAACTAAACTGAGACAAAATCGTGGTTTAAAGCTGAGCTTTGCTGATCTACCTTTGAACAGTTTTTGGTTGACTGCTGCCAAGGAGTTCCCCGTTCTGGTAAACAAAGCTATTTTGATATTGCTCCCATTTTCCACAACATATCTGTGAAGTGAGCTTCTCAAGACTGGCTACTATAAAAACTTAAAACACAGAGAGACTCAGAGCTGTTGAGGAAGAGCTTCGTGTGTGTCTTTCTTTAATTCCTGCCAGGATATCAGCTCTGTGTTCATCCAAACATGCACAGGTTTCGCACTAAGTGAGTAAAATATACAGATATTGACATTTTGTACATGCAACTCTTCATATTGTAACAGTGAAATCTTTCCCAAATATTATTGATTCTCTCAGAATAAGAATTATTTTCTGTACTCTGGCTAACAGAATGCTTGTGGACAGAATTAGTTTGTAAAACACTTTGAAGTTTTCTACAACCTCTTTAAATTTAAGACCACATTGTTGTGGCACTGTTCAGGTGCATTTTTGAAGTGGACATGTTAAGTGCAATTTGAAATAAGAAAAATAAAATATGATAAAAATATATTTTTCTGTTTATTTGATTCCTATTCAAGACCCTTTGATAAGAATGACTGTATATTTAATATAGGCAGCTACAGAGTATCATTTGTTTACATTTTTGGTTGGTGGTGTGCCTGATGATTTTTTTTTCAATAAAAACAATGTACCTCGGCTCAAAAAAGGTTGAAAACACTGCTTTAAACTATGTGTCAGTTTTACAACAAAAGGCTGTAATATATTCAAAGCACAGAAGTACAAATTAAGTTTTGTGTGCAATTAATCAAATGTACAATTCAATTTGCTCAAACAATTTAACCACTGAAAAATCATTGGCTTTTTATTTTTGGATAATCTGATTTGTAAGTGTGCTATTATTTTATAATATCTCCCAAATGAATCATGCTTCCATGCGTTTCAAAGGATGAACTTCATGAGTTTCTTGTTTTGAAAAGTTAAAAAAATGGAAGAAAGAGGAGAAAAGGAGCTGCAAAGTATCCTCTCAGTGGGATCTGAATTAACACACTTTTATCAGGAAACGTCCTGATGTACACACTGCTGTTTCACACCTGGAAAAAAGTCTGGCATGAGATGACCAAGTCTGAAGAGGTAGGAAACAGCAGAGGAATGGTTTACCAAACCATCTGTGAAATTTTTTGCCAAAATCTAAATGACTTCCAGAATCTTTTAAAAGTTGCATTAAGATGCTGAAAAGTTTGTTTGACTGAAAAAAGTAATACATTTATATAATAATTTTGCAATATGTTGATGTACGGTAACTTTTCAACTAAGCATCTTGTTTTTCAGAGATTGCAGAAATACAGGATATTGCTGACTGTGTGTCTATTTTATTTTATTTTTTTATTATTATTATTATTTTTTTTTTTTTTACATATTATGCATTTAAATTAAAAACTACTGGTTATTTTAAACAAATGTTTCACATTTAAGGCATTTCATTGGACTTCGAGTGCAACTGATGCATTGTGGTCATCTTCGCAATATCAGCGTGTGAAACATCGCAATTCCCAAGAACTGCTTGGATGTAATATTTAGCAGGAAATAATATTTGAAGAATCCTGTGTTCACGTTCCCCATATCTTTAATATATTTGACCAGAATAATGAACAAACTTGTAAGCAGGAGTATTTCTTTAGTGGCTGAGATGACGTGAAAGAAAGAAAAATCTCTGAAAAATTAAGACTTAATCCTTAATAGGTGACTGCATTTAACATCTACAAAATTGCAATCCAATAGTTTTCAACAATTGTGCAGCTCTATTTAGAGGTTGGGCATTCGAACAATTCTGGTTCACATTTTGATTCCTCGTTTCGATTCCGGTTCTTAACAGTTATCAATTTCACTTTTAATTAATTTTATTTCTACAATCTTTCTAGCTTTTGTAAAACTTTACTGTTTTTTTTTTTTTTTTCATAGGGCTTCTTCTGAGACTTAGGAACCAGTCCAGGTAAGCAGCAGGTACAGTATATGATCATAAACGGTGCTAGGCTGAAAGTCCAAACTGGAGGAAGATCAACACAGAAATCAAAGACCTGGAATTTGGTGGCTTCAGTCAGAGGACTGGGTATCAAAATTAGGAATCAAAATTTAAAAAGTTGAACGATTCCAGGAGAACTGAAATGTTAGTACCAGTTCCAATACATTCTTGATGCCCAACCCTTCCCAAACATATATATAACTATTATTCTTTTAAGCCAAACTAGTATATTTTGTCTATAATTGGGCAACCCTAATCAAAGTTCTAATTGTGTATTCAGATTTTTGACTAATTAGTTATGTGTGTATAAACTAAAACACGAAAAAAAAGCGCAGTAAAACAAAAAAATTTTATGTAAAAATTAAGAATTTACAAGATTAGTCCATTTATGTATCAAAACTTAATCTGACTTTTATCCTCCTCAGGAAATCTAAGAAAGTAAAAGTTGTTTTTCAGCATTTATTGCTGTAAAATTGAGCTCCTACCTGAATGAATAAGCAAAATATGTAAATCTAATTGTTTAACATTTGACCACCCAATCAATGACCAAAAAAGAAGAAGAAAGGTGAAACTACCCCATTCTGATATCTGGCTGCTTGATGAATCTGTGTTTTATACAAGAGGCCAGATGTAATAGCAGGTCCAACCTAAATGAAATGAAGCAGCAAATTTAAAGAAATCAAATCTTTTGGGGTTTTTTTGTTTGGCATTCTGATAAGAGACAATACCTTTCAACCATAGGGTTGAGGCTAGTCTAGGCTAAGGTAAGGCTATTGTCGCTGCCTGCTAAATTAATGTAATACACCTCACATGCCCAGAGGTCTCGCTCAACCTTGGAGAGAATATTGGTTTAAGATCGGGCAAAATATTTTCCAACAAAAAGGCATGGGCCGGGTAACAGTATCAAAGCCAATCAACGTTTGAAGACGTTTAGATTTCGAATTCGCAAAAATGTTGCACCATACGCTTGCAATGCTTTTAAGTCTGAACAGAAGTGACCAGAAGTACTTCTCCTGGCCTGGAAACTAAAGGAGCGCTACCTGTAACTGTTATTGATGCACAGCTCTTTAAACCACAGCAGGCAGTAGACTGATAGACCGGCCTACCAGGTCAAGCTTGTCGTTATCAATAGTGATCCCACTGTTACCAACTCAGAGACTTTCTTAATATATTTCACAACATTTCAATCAAAAAAATGGCACTGGCTAAAATCAAAATTGGCAGGTTGCACTTTTTATAGATTGATAATCTAGGATCTGTGAGAAAGCTGCAATCTGTACAACTGACCCATGTAAGATGACGACTCATGTAAAACTTTATCCGACTTACTTGAAGGTCTAACTGTGACTTTATCTTGACCAAAACCTCACGTTAAAAACAGGAAGCACAATTTTTAGTGCTTATCCTAAATCCTTAAGACTTAGGATATGTTTTTTTTTAAAGAATATCAGTAAAATGCAATGACATTCCAATTTCACAAGCCAATGTTTTATTCTCAGAATATTAGTTTGCTACTAATTGTCAACACCAGGACAACTCGATAACAAGGTTCAAGGGTATCATATTTCACAGGTCATTGAAAAGTTTAAATAAACAATGTGCAGCGAAATTCGTGTTTCGGTGTTTTCGACCAACATGCACTGTCAGATTAGAGCATGTTTAAATTAGCTAATCAACCACGCTGTGTTCAGATCATTTTATAATGCCAAAATAAACATCAAGCCTGAAAACATGAAACTCTTAAGGACTGAATGTGTTGTCCTTTGTGTGGGAAACGTTTGCGGGTTTTATGGCGATGAATCCTCATACATATAGTGGAGCTGTTTGTTGCCACGGCAACGAGTCTGCGTGTAGCTAGCCGACAGGATACGAGTGGTTTTGAGTTGTTCTTTGATGGTTTTCCGAGTTATTTTCCCTTTGCTGTGGCGCACTGCTCTAAATTAAGAAGGTTTCATTTAGTTACCGGAACCGTTCTACCGCGGCAGCGCGGCTACGGATGGCAAGGAAAAGAATAGTCTTTTTGCCTTCGCGCAATTTCCGGATGTAAACAATAACATGAAACGTGTCTAAATGGTGTCAGCTAATAATGAACGATAAACCTGTACGTAAAAGTTCTACCACTTTTCCTACAACTGCAGTGGAATTTTCACTTTTGAGTTTGTTCACACCGCAATCTGTTGTCAGCGGTGCAGTTGGTGTTATTTAACTTACTTTAGTTGTGTTAGCGGTGTTCAGAGCAGCTCAGCTCTGAGCGCTGGCTTTAGAGACAGCGAGGTCTGCTGCCTGTCTGCAGCTCCCGTCGCGTCGCTGGTAAAACTTTAGCTCGTAGCTGAGCTTGAGTTTGAAGTTACATCGCTTCGTCTGGCACCAAAAAAAACCCGAAATGGGGATCTGCTCCATGGTGAAGCTTCAACCCGCTGCTGATGAGTGGTGAATGCTCCGCTCGGTCTGATTTGATCACCGTCACGTGGTTCCAAGTCCAATTTCGATTTTTTTCCTGCATACTTTACAAAATGCCTAGTCTTTCATAGAGCCAAAGTTGTGAAAACTTATATTTTCCCATTGCAAAGCGCAAAATAACTAGCTGGTCTCAACACTTTAGGCGCTTCCAACACAACGCATGCGCACAGCATCAGTGACAGCTATTTTTTTTAATACAGATTTTAGTAAAACGAACTTAAAACAATAAGTGAGCATCAATGAAAATTAAAAATATTTTGCAGGGATGATGAAAAATGTACTACCTTCTACTACCTTTAGTTACTGGCCTGCATTCTTACTACCTTTTACTGGCCTCAATTTGAGCTCATCTAATTTACTACCTTTTCACTACCGCGCGGAAACCCTGATATAAAAGCTCCAATGTATAAAATACTTTGAGACATTCTATTTTAAAAGGACAAAGTATAACACTGGACTCAAAAGATTAAACCTGGAAAAGTGTAACTTTTTTTGGGAAGACAGTCTGGTAAGAATGAGTTAAATCCCCTAAATTTACTGGAAAGAGACGACATCCATAAGATATCGCTCATAATATACGCAAGCTTTATCTCCTCCCCACTTGAGTGAGAAAAGCTGCTCTGCAAGTTGGGCAAGTGAAGACACGGACCCTACAGGCTAATCAGTAATATTCAGCCTTAAAATGGCAGGCAGTTTTATAAAGTCCTGTGTTTCCTCTCCCAAAAAGAAACTCAACAAGTGACAAAAAAAAGGGAAGTCTCAGCTACCCAAGTTATGTTTCCCATTTCTTTCCTTCAAGCAACTCTTCTGAGTGATGGACATGTTTTCTTTTTCAAGACAGGTTCAAATAGATAAAAACAAAAAATGTTCAACTGGTAAAATAATGCAGGATTTTTATTCATCTGTGCAAAGAGATTTTTTAAGCACACAAACCAAGAGATCAGAAGCAAAATAACTAATCCTTCATTTAAAAGATGGAACCGTATTTAAAGTGCCATAATGGCTTTATTTTTGTAGCAATGCAGAAGGAAGTTGAACAATATGAGTTTCTGAGATTACAAGGTGTTTGAAACTAACTGGTTTTTAATACTGTTATGAGTTTATTCATTGGAGGAATCCAACAGGAACTTCATGTACGGTTCCTCTTAATATTTGCGCATCCCACGACTCAGGTGGCAGCTTGGTGTTATTTTACTCGTCCCTTTTCTCTGTTCTAGTCATCTCCTTGTTATTAGGCTGTAAGAGGGCAAAGTGGTGTGGCGTCCTTACCTGGGCCGTCTGATCCCGATATGGGTGAATTAATCTTGGGTCGCTTTGCAGTGGGGGGTCCCGCATCCAGCAGATTGTCAGCCATCCTGCTCGGTGAAAATGATCAATGGATGTTGATGCCGGGAAAATAATAATAGGGTCAAACCAAACCTGGAGTCTCTGATTTGTAATAATGCGTAACTTTTTTTTTTCCTTCCAATGTTGCGTGCGAAGAAGCGACGTTAGTAGTTTATTTTTTCTTGACTGGCAGAGTGGTGAAATGCTGCCCGGAGAAGACGGATTTTAAAAGAAGGGCTACAGCGCCACGCTTCGAAACCGAAGATCACCCCATGATAATCCAACACCCAACACCCACATAATTATCCCCAATTACTGCGTCCAAAAATTATTTTAGTTCGAGAAAAATAAATAAAAAACAATTATAAAATATTACACAGCGTACAGGCAAGTCCCTTAGCTCGCAGATGGCCGGTTTCACCCACGTACAGAATCATTTTTTAGCAGTCGAAATAAGCAGCGATAAAATCCAATTTTTGCTTAAATAAAAAAAGGAAAATTCAGAAAATATTTTCTATGAGGCGGATATTTTTTCTCGGCGCTGTCTCCCCAGCAAATACAGCGTTCCATGGACGGAGATACGGCGACAACCAGCGGCGGTCTCTGAAAGGGAAATCAAATATACAGTGGCCTTTCAGGACGGTAAAAAACCCCGCAACCCTCACATGTTTGGCCTCATTCTCTGCGGAAGAATCTAGTCTTCGATTTTCGACAGGAAAAATCCCGTTTCAGCCGGGTCCGGGTGGCTCCGGTCGGTTTTAAAAATTGTGCTCCCCCGAAATTCCTACTCCGAGCCGCGTCAAGATGGCGGCTGTTGATTCCTCCGATACAAAAAAAAAAAAAAGTTTTTTTTTTTTTTTGGTGGTAGGAGGGGGGACTGCTCCGACGCCCTGACGTAAACCTGTATCCCACCGTGCGTCATGTGAACGTATGAGAAGTTACCTTTAGGCGTGAAATAACATAAAAAATTAAAGGTGTTCAATCTGTATTAAACTTTTACGATATACATAATGCATTTTGTGACGTAGAATCGGCAAATAAAGCAGAAGCCATGCATTTTCGAAAAACAAAAACTGTAAAAAATAAAAAACCTTACAATAACTAATTTGACTTCTCATTACCTTGTCACTTTATAAACCTCAAGGTATTTTATTGTGATTATGTAATATACCAAGAAAGAAAAAAAAATCCTTCCAGGTGGAAGCTAAAGGATCCAATTTCAATTCTCAATTTATGATTGCTTATGTACTTCTGTAATCTTTGGTTCAAAGTTTGACAAGCCATGTAGCAAATATTTGTAAAAAATAGTGCTTAGGTCAGATAAAGGTGCACAAAAAATTTTGCCCAACATCTACAGATTTCCTTATCTCCTAAATGTACCATAGTGGTCATCATGACGTGGTGATGCTAAAGGGTCAAGAAAGCTAGTCTGGTTTGACAATAGAACACACTAAATACATGGCAATCTTGGAAGAAAACCTGCAAGAGCCTGCCAAAATAAAATAAATAAATATCAAGACTAGGGCAGAGGATCACCTTTCATCATAGTTGTCAAACTCAAGACCCAAATCCCATCTGAAAACAGTGGTTTGGCTTGAAAATAGCCTTTTTTTTAATGAGACAATATATGCCATCTGACTAAGCTTGAGCAATCAAGGCAAAAGTCCACAGATGGACAGAACTTGAATAAACGTACTCCAAAAGCACATTTTTTTTCCAGTAAAAGTTAGTTCAATAAATTGCTGACTCAGTGGTCGAAATATAGATGCACCATTATGTGTTAATTATGTACAGATTTCTGTTAGTCTAGCACATGAAATTCTGGTCGCAGTGGCAAAATTACTATACACTAAAAGTTTTTGTGTTTTAAAAGCAAAGTCTTTTTTAATAAGGGGTTTTAATTTAATTACACACGTTTTTAGAAAAATGTCAACATTCATCCATCTTTAAGTGCAACATACAATAAGCTCTAATTTTAGTAAAAGAGTACAAGACACAAAAATTTGTATGACTGACTTACAATCTTTTACCTCCTAAAACAGGTCAATGTAATGTTTAGGCTGCAAATTGAATCATTCTCTTTAATGTTCAGCAAGTGACTTTTATTTGAAGTTCACTTTCACTTCACCTATTAGCGTGCCTTATACAAAACATAAAACAATTTATTGTGTGGGAGTAATAGCAAGCTACTCCACTTTTAACTATCAGAAATATTAGCTGAGCTCCCTCTGTTACTGTATACTATCAGAAAAACTGGGCCAATTGGTAAGACCCTTCCCCTTCAAGATATTAAAGGACCTCACACTTTTATAAACGCCCATACAGATTTACACATGCAAGCCAACAAAACACACAAGCATTATTCCAACATTGTTTAAGTTGTCCAGTTCTAAACTATTTAATACCCAATTACATGCTCTTATACAAATAATAGAAAATTCTTTACAGTAGAAAGGCATAATGTAGATCAAAAATGAAAGCCTAGTGCAATTTCATTTTAACAGTGTGTGGGGTGTGTGTGTGTGTGTGTGTGTGTTTGTGGGGGGAAAAAACAACCAGAAAATAGAGACAACACAACAAAACTGCATGAGATGGCAATGACACTCTTTGGCATCAACATTTTTCTAGTGCACTATTCTGCTGGTTCAGAATGTCACCAACATCTCAATGAATCCAGCTATATTAATACACTGTATGCTCATGTACAGGCAAGAAAACAAAAAAGGGTTCAAAATCAAAATCTGGGAAAACACATGTTGTTCATTGCTGTACCCCAGCATAGTCCAGAGTTCAAAAAGTATAACAAAATGACCCCCAAAAACAAAGGCTTGTCAAATTCATGCTTTTTACAAAACACCTTTACTTTTACCAGCACCTAACTGTACAGTAATATTTTTCCCCTTTTTGTAGTGTCAAACATATTAAGTTATCAGGTTTGTGTGCTCATGAGCAAAGAAACACAAGTTTGTTTTTCATTTTTACATATACACCATATCCATATGGCATGCAACAGCAAACCAAAGTGAAAAAGAAAAATTTACACATGCATCAAGAAAAGGGACTAGGCAATTTTGAAAATGATCCAAATAAAATCTGATTTAAGCAATAGATTCACATTTTATGCTTTGTTTTTAAATATGTCATAATAAATTAAATCATCTCAAAGTGAAAATCTGAAAAAAATAGTTAAAGCGCAACCCAAGCATCAGAGACATAACTTAAACTATTAAAATATTAAATACAGTATTCATACAAATGATTTACAGAAGATAAAGAAAGGCCAATTGTTTCCTATTTATAAAGCTAAATTGCAAGTTGAAAATATGAAGTGGCAGTTTTAATGTTTGAGGATTTGCTATCCATTATTTTTGAACAAATCCAAATTAAGACAAGTGAGTGAAATTGTATCTTTTTGCTCTTGAACACACAATCAATTTTTAGCAAGAACAATGACAGAAAATGCACTGCATGGTTACTTAACATTACAGCATGAAAAAAAGCTTTAAAAACACCTAAGTATATAAATCACATCTGAGACACGCCTTTTGCATTTACAGTGCTATCACATTAAGTTTCATGCCACTAAAGGTTTTAAGCAGCAAGCGTCAAGCTGTTCGCATCCAGTAATGTCTTTCAGATCCTGGAGAATTAGATGTCTTAAATGAACAGCTTAAGTTTCATGTAACAACACAAACACATTTGTGACATTCCACATCAATTATCCTCATTTTGAGAGAACTAAGAACTACTTTAACACAGTGTAATGCAATTCAACTTTAGGCAGTTATTCTTTTGTCTTTAGTCTTTCTGAAATCATGGCTTAAAACCATCTACATATATGTTAGCTTCTTCTAAAACACCGAACACATCTTGCGCTCCTACCAAACTAGATTGTTGGCTGGGGGCACAACTACTAGAAGCCTACAATGCTGCAAGCATGCCAATGAAGTAAATCTGAGGAAACCATTTCCTAGTGTTTTGGAAATATAACTGTAGTCAGAAAAAAAAAAGATGCCACAACAGCAAACGAGTTTGTATTCCAGTCATCTCAGAAACTCTAGGGGAGCTTAACCATTACCTGAATATATTATCCAATAAAGGTTACGCAATGTTAAATGCGTGCAAATATCCTCACATAGTTCAGACTCATCCACTGTGTTCTTTACCAATTAGTCCTGGTCATGCCATGAGGAGTTTTCTAGTTTTATACAAACTGAGGCACGGCAGCAATTATTGTGCAGATTTTCCCATGTTGAAATAGCATGTTTCTTTATAGCTTTCACTTAAAGGGATACTTAGGATTTTTTATGAAAGGTCATCCATAAAAGCTTCCTCACTGATGTCATTTCCTGTCAGAAGTTTATAAAAAAGTGAATAAGTCCTCATAGCGGTGAAACAGTAATAGCTAATAATATGGGGGCAAGCGTTTTCGCCGACTTCAGCAGCTTAAAACAACTGAAGATGAAAATGTTGCCATTTGTGGGATACAATGCTAGATTAGTAGACATTAACTGCCTGCACTTTCAGTTAATATCTGCTTATGACAACAAGATAGGATCATATTTGTTGCCATTTTCTATGCTGACACAGGTCCATGTGTACTATGCTAAAGTTACATTAGTTATATTTGCTGTCATCTGCTGTCATTTGCTTTGTCATCCGAATTAATTTGCCTCATCAGCTTTGACTAGTCAGTTTGCTCTAAGTGCACCAAGACCAGAATAAGCATTTGGATTGAATAGCATTGAAGATTACAGTATATGTTATCCATGTCTCATAAGAGCTAGTTAAATGGAGAAATGAACTACTGAAACCTTCGCAACAGTCTATTTTCACTAGTAAGCTGAACAACGTTTATGTTACTGTGCTAAAGTTATTATGTTAGTTAATGCAGGTTGTATCAGTCTTTTCACCAAGCCCTGCAAGATGTAACTAAACTTCTGGTGTGTTACATAACTTGTGGAATGGACACCTGGTTTTGATAATTTAACACATTTCCAACCACAACAACAGAAAATGTTTAAATACCTGGCATACAAAGGCTGTCACAAGAGGTATTAACCATCGAAAGTTTTATAAGAGATTGCTGTCAAATTTGTTGGTGTTTTCTAAATTGGAAGTAATCTGTTACTACACTAAAAATCTCATGGTTTTGTTACATTAGTGATGTGTCAGCAGCGACTGCTTTGGATTGTCAGACAGCAGTGAAGATGCTAAATTTGTGCTCTTCCACGTCACGTAGTAAATATGAAGTCATCTGACAATGTTGCCTGGTAGTATGGATGTTGTTTGAACAAGCAGCAACCACCTTCGCAGTATCTGAAAATGTTGAATGGTAATATCTAATAATAAAGTGTTGTATCCCACATTTGGAAACACTTCCTGCTCGAGTTCTACATCGTTGGGTCTACTTGGTAGCTTTCCTCCATTCTTCTGACAACTTCACATAATTAAAAATTATCCCTTTACTTTTGTTGTACTTTGTTTTACTGACTTCCTCTTGGATAAAAAGGCAAAATAAGTCATTGCAAAATATTGTTTAAAAAAAGTAAACCAATAGCAAAAGCGAAGCTTTATTCCCAAAAGTTTTCATGTGTAAAGTTTTCCCTTTTAATTGTTAGAGTTAAAAAGGCCTTGTTTAAGACTTATTCTATTCTAAAGGCACTTAAAAGACATTTGACAGAAACAATCAAGATTAAAGGTGCAAAGATAATCAAGTAAGTTAATGACAGACAATGGGGTTGCTAGGAGGCAAATTTCAATTTTTTCTGAATATCTTCCCAACACCCTATGTGTGGTCCATCAAGCACCCTTGATGATATCAGCCAATCACATTTACACTACAAACAACCTTGTTCTTGGCTGATGGAAAATCTGGTCTGTTTATACAACTCAGATTTCTGTATCTGTCCAAATCCACCTCCTCTACCTGAAGTTGGACAAAAATATAGCTTCTACACATGCCAGCTAGCAGTAATGAGAGCTTAAAGGGATGAGAGTTGGTGGTAAAAGTGCTGCTGTAGCAAATGCTTAAAGCCTGGTTAAATCGCCACCATTATAGTCAGAGTTATCCTCTAGCTTGTCTTTTGTGTCTTTTCTTGGTGAGTGTTGTGGTGAATGTTGTTGGGTTGAGGATGAGACGATGAGCTGCTTGTTATTTGGCGAATGTCCCTCAAGACTGGTTACAGGTATTGATGTTAAGCCACTGTGTGACATGGATCGTCTGGCACAAGAAGCGACCATGGAGGAACATCTTCCATTGATGTCTGAGTCTTTCATTTGACTAAGCCCTGTTGTGTTTGAGGAACCAATGCTGGCACTGGGGACCATCATTTTGGTACTGCTTCCATTCTTGCTGGTGGTTGGCACCATGCTTGCAATCTCGTCAGTGGGAGACCGCCCAATGCTACCATCCACCTGAGCTCGGATCTCCGGTGAGACAGAGAGCTGGTACTGAGGCACAGGGCCACTGTCGCTGCTTTTAGGATAAAGAAATGTCTTCATTTGACCTTTCCCTTTGACATTAACCGTTCCCCGATAATCAAACTCATAATCCATGCCACTGAGCACGCAGTAGCTTTCCTCGCTGACCTGAACACGGCATTCCACACCCGTTGTGTCCATGCGGCTGGCGATGTTGACGGTGTCGCCCCAGATGTCATAGAGAAGCTTGGTGGTTCCAATTACGCCCGCTGTCAGGGGCCCATGATTAAAGCCAATGCGAAGCTTGAAGCCAAAACCAAGCATGTTCTTGTTGAAGTCATCCACCACTCGCATCATTTCCAGGGCAAATTCAAAAAGAGCTCGAAGATGCTCTTGAGGATGAGCCGCATCTGCGCACTGCTGAGTGTTGAGTCCTGCTGCAGCCATGTATGTTGCACCAATGGTTTTGATCTTTTCAATATTTGCAAAGGCAGGCTTGCGCAAGAGCTCATCAAAGTCACCAATTAACTCATTGAGGACGCGATAGCACTCCTTGCCTCCCTCGTAACTTTCTTCATAAAACTCACTGAAGTTGACAATACTGGCAAATATGACTCCCACATTGTCGTGGTTCTTGGAATAACTTTGGGTAACCTTAAGTTGTTCCGCTACATGGATTGGAATTATGTTGCGGAGCAGCCAGTCGGCCTGGTCCCTCATGTTCTGAATCTTGATGCGGTGCTGATCAGCTTCTACGTTGCCGTGGTAATGCAAACGGTAGCTCACCTCGAATTCACGGTTAAGGAACCAGATGAGGAGAAGGAGCAGGAAGAAGGCCACACAGGCTTCAGGAATAAGACGTTTGTGTGAGTCAAAGTTGGGTTGTTGATCAGAACTTGTTGAGTTGTCGGACAATATTACAGATTGGTTTGTAATGTTGCTTTGGGCATGAAACCTGGTGGAAAGACAAAGATAAGAAAAAGGAAATTAAGAATAACAGTAAAAAGACATAAATGCAAGCATGCAACCAAAGTATTACTTGGCAATTGGAATTTCACATTTCTTACAAAAACATGAACTTGGGGATTCTTTTTAGGAATTGCCAAAATCTCACTTCTCGTGGCATTTGATGATGGCATATTAAAAAGTAATATTTTTCATATTTATTTTACATTCAACTTTGTCAAAGTTCTTACCGGAAAAAACTCTCAACAACACTGGAAGAGACAAAAACAACAATGATATTTATTAATCAGTCTAATACATAAAGTGTGCAAGATACTATATGTAACACCTATCTTTTCACACATTATTGTGACTCAATTAATTTTATGAATAATCACCACACAGCCAGAGGTGCAATCTCTCAACATAACAGCCGATCTAAAACAAGTGTAAAATATGGGTATCGGAAGATAATGCCACAAAAAGGAAAAAAATTTATTAATTAAAAATAGACAGTGAAAAAAGGTAGAAATCATCACTGTGTGAAGAGAAATGATGGAAAAGTCAAATGTTGCTTCTTTCACATATTGGTAATAAATAACTACATTTCCATTGAGTCGTTATGCAACTTTTGAACGAACTTTTAAAATGTCTCAAAAAGGAAAATTTGAAATAGGTATGTTTCCATCTGCTGGTTTGGAGCAAAGCAAAAATTTGCCAGATGTTTACATTACTAATGGCTGCAGTGAATGAAATATAGAGGTTGCAAACTAGCATGGACCACACATCTTAGAAAAATAGAGACAGAGTGCCCCTCCCCCCCAAAGGTAGATGTTTGGACTCATACATTTTCCAGATTTTGTGCCTCTGGTTTGGCACACACCAACAAGTGGTGCATTAACTCCTTCAGAAAAGCCAAAAACCATCACAAGCGAGCAAGTTTTTTTTGTTGCAAAATTGAGGACGTTATTTTGACCATTGACCTTTGATCACGGTAGAGCAGATCATTGCTATTTTGACTATTCTACAATTTAATGAACAGAGGTTTTTGTTTTCTTCTATATTTTCTAAATTGTGGACAGTTTCCATTTTAAAGGAATTTAGATCATTTTAGATGAACTATCAATTTCTGTACCAACCTATATATTTGCTGCTGCATCTGCTCTAGTGAAAATTGCCTGCAAAAACCCAATCCAATTTTCAGTGAAATGCATTATAACCAGCATATACAACATTTCCTGCCTTTCAATTAATGATTCAATTACACATAATGAGTAGCCTGCAAATTATAGCTTTTCGGTCTGTTGTTTTCTATTTCTCTACTACACCTTCTAGTAAATTACTTGCTATGTAGAAATGTAATTTTTCCCAAAAACAGTGATTAATCTGGCTAGTGAGGTTGAGCTGAAATCATATTGTTTACTTTCTTTGTTTACTGCAAAGAAAGTAAACAAAGGAAATGAATACTGCTTAACTCATGACTGAAAATTATAGCTAAATGACTTAAGAGTGATGATGACGACATTAGGGATATGAAATGAAATGTGCATGCACCTCCACCCGGGCGGCATCAATTTGAAGCATGAAACGCCTCATTAGAGTTCACATTTGTTCACCTTCCAGTATTTTGACCAACACATTTACCATGCATTTGTTAGCTGTGTCCTACCTGCAGGGGGAGCAGCAGAGCAAGGTAAGCATTGCCAGCCCCACAAGGGTGGCTATTGTAGAGCGCATCCAGTAGCTGAGATGGCAGAAGTTACAGTACTGAACAATAGCTATGATGATGGCACAGCAGATGAACATGGTAAACTGAGGAGAAATAAGAAGAAAAGGAAAACGTAAAGTTATTTAAACAACCTCTTTAAATCTCATCTAAAAGTAAAGCCATATAGTTTTATTGATACAGTTAGGCCTGCCCCAGTTACAAGAATCAAATGATAGCTACGTTTTGAAAGGTTGCCATGTCTCCCACCTGTTTCTTAAGCCTGGCAGCTACAATGTTTAGAAAAGGTCAGATACTTTTGCTTTTAAGAAAGAATCATTATATAATTGATGTTTTAAAGAAAAGCAATTAATCAATTAACACACTGTTGCTTGTATGGTTGGTATCAATACCATAACATTTTAAAATTGTGGTGTCTTTAGTCAAGATTATTTTACAATGAGAATCTCATTTCAGCCCAAGCCAAACGACTGTCAAAATAAAGATTAAACGTTTGATTTACAAAATCCAGGAAATAGTTACAAAGACTGAATTCTACCTGGATCGAATTATACATGTCACAGGTGAAATGGGAGCAGACTGCCAGAGCAGGCAGAGACACCAGGACAGCTCCAATGAAGTGGCGAACTATCCAGCCAGAGACGGCCCTCATCAGCACCCGAGTGCAGCTCAGCATACTGTCCAGATAAAAAGCCATCCTGAAAAAGGAATACAATTGAAAAGACATAACTTATACACAACCTTTCATTGCATACAACATTAACATTTCAGAGGATAGTCTGGAATGGGCGACCTGGTGCAGCATCTTAATGCATGGAGTTTACATGTTCTCCCTGTGCATGGATGGGTTTTCTGTGGGTATTCCAGTTTCGTCCCATAATCCAAAAACATGGTTGTTAGGCTGCTTGGCCTAAACTGAACTCAGGAGTGAGTGTGTGTGTCTGTGTGGATGGCTATGTACCTACTTGTCCGTTTTATCCTGTGATTGTCCAGAGTGCAACCTGCCTCTCATACCATGACTCCTGGATTTAAGAATATGCTATTGCAAGGAAAAATCTTATTTTAATGCTTTTTCAAAATCTTTTACAATGCTGCCAGTAAATACAGGTGGTGCTGTATTTGTTCTATTTTTATTTCATATTGATACCAGATATAAGGCTGCACATTTTAATTTGTCCTTCCACTGTCCGAAAACAACCCACAGCCTGGTAGTTGAAGACCCACACTATGTATTTTGTATCTCACCGAATGGCAAACAACAGAGCCAGAGCCTCCAGCAGGGCGACTACAGCTGTCAGAATGAGCGCCGGAGTGGATGGACTCTGCTGGGTGACAAGAGGTCGGAGGAAACAAGCAAGAGAGAGCGCCAGAACGACTAAACAGCACAACAGCATGTCCAGGAAAGAGCTGAACGTTGGACTGGCGAACATCTGAACCGCTGCTTGATTCTCCACCTGGGAGGGAAGACAAAAATGGAAATTAATATGAAATGAACAGCAAATGCTTCCACTTTCTATCACCTACAGCTGCAGTCATGCCATCATAAAATCACTTCTAAAGCTACACCAGCAGAGGGCATTGTAGCCTAGCGCATAACAACTTTCCAGGTCCTGCAGTCATTTCTCTTTGCCGCAGTCTGACCAGTCTGGTGATAATGTGGTGCTAACAGGCTTCCAAGACGAGACTCAGACAGAGGAAAACTCACACAGATAAATAGATAGAAATCTAACCTGATATCAGCATAAATATAAAAATTTGAAAAAAAGAGATTGATCAACATCAATCTCTTTGATGAAAAGATACTGACTAACACTGACAAAAAGGAGAACAGCAGCATGTTACTAGCGAAGAATACAGCACCAACAAATAAACCCTAACTCCATTCATATGCATGCACACTTTCAATCAAATTCAGGCAGATGGAGACCATTACATCACAGAAACACACCTCCTCCTGGTAGCTTATCCGGTAGGCAGACTCCAGGCTCCTCTCCAAGAAGGTGAGGCTCAGCTTGTGTAGGGGAGGCTTGTAGAAATAGTCCTTCATAAGACTGTTAGAGTTGCATAAACAGCAGAGAGAAAATCATGTCCACTTCAGACTAAATTGTTTCATATTTTATCATGCTACACCCACAAAGTTTGATTTAATTTTTAAATGGAGAATGTATTGGATGAATCCACACAAAGTGCCCAACTGAACTGACACCAAACCCCTCTATAATAGGGTTTTCTAATAAAAGGGACAGACAGGGTGGTGATTACCTATCCTCCTTGATAACATCCACAAAGTGAGCATCACTCCTTTCCCGGAAGTTCTTTGATCGGAGCGGGATGAGCGCCGAGTGGTCCATGCCCATGGCTCCTCCGCTCCAACTCTTCTTCTCTTTTTCCTGCAGCATCTCACACAGCGAGGTCTGGCTGTTATTCAAGGCCTCAAGCTGAGGACTGAGCAGGCCATTCACCGTCTTGGGGCTGCGGCCAACTGATACCGCAGGGGAACACTTCACATTTGAAGAGTCCTAAAAGAGAGGAGAGTTCAGAAAGAAAGAGATCCAAAACTCTAAAGACAGAAGGTGTGATAGTGCAAGCTTTGCTCTCTGGAGAAGGTTTTATGTAGTGAAATAAAGGGGACATGAAAATGAAAGACGGTACTCCAGTCAGATTCATTCAAAGGCAACAGTTTAAATCAAATTCATCTGGGACCCATTGAGTTATTCCTCAGAGCTCAATATTTTCCGCAGCTTTTATTACAAAATATAAACATGCTGAATAGCTTAAATTTGTTTTCTTTTCACAATTTAGGTACACGTGTTTACACGCTTCCCTTTCTCACCTTGCTGTTATTGCTTTTGTCATCATGGCAGCCATTATGTACCATTCCTTCTTCAAGAACCTGATCCGCTCCTGTTATAAGGGTCACACTGCAGGACAGGCAAGGGGACTGTCCGGAGATTAGAGACAAACATATGTAGTCACACAACAGGTGAGGCAATTAATAAATTGTGCAGAAGAAAACATAAAAAGCCAAGGTTGAGGAATCACAAGAGTTAGGTTACGTATTCCTGAAACATCATGGAGACAGTTTTTTTTATAGCTTCAGTCTTTGTGTCCACATGGAAATGGTGGTAACAGAAAAAATGCTCTGTTGGATCTTCCCTTTGTTTGCTATAAGAGTTACTGATGTTGAGTCGAGAGTTTGACTTTTGTTAATGAATTAGTTAGAAAGTAATCTGGAAAAAAAAAGAGCTAAGATTAGCAGAATAAATTATTTTAAAACAAGACATTTTTAGTAAGTTCAAGGAAAATCTAACTGAGTTAACATTTCTTTCATTTTATTTTAAACCCCTTAAATCAATTGAAAGGTTGTTCTCTACATGCGTTTTATGCAAGCCCTGCTTAAGTTGTCTCTCAATTACAAGAGTTGAATGCAGAACAAATTTATTTAGGAAATCAGTAAGTTTTTCATTAGCCTCTGGTTTTTGTTGTGTTGTTGTTCCAAAACATTTCAATGTGCATTACAAATAAAAAATAGAAGAAATCTACATAAGGTAGAAAAAAGGTTTCACAGCAACGTGTCAAGCTAGCATGCAGAGTGTGAATGCAGGGAATTGCAAGCACAAAGTAGCCTATTATATATTGCATCCGTGGTGTCCTTTGGTATTGCAATATTGAACCCTTTATAACTTGATATATTGTGCAGCTTACCTGAAGTAAAAAAAAATAATAATATTCATTTGCTTGTTTACGGATTTTCTAAGTAGATGAATATGTAATAAAAATTAAAAAAAACATTAATGTCAAAGACCGCCTTACCCCTGAATCCAACTGCAACATTTTTTTATTTCTTCTCTGTTTTGGGATACAGGATTGGCATAACTACTAAAGAGTTGTGGAATGTTTTCTGGTTATGAATGAAGCCGTTTTCAAAAACAACTCAACCTTTTTTAGGAGTAATAAATGTATAATTTGAAAAAAATACATTGTGTGCACTCTGGAATAATTAAAGAGAAAGAATATTGACAATTTCGTGTGACTAATCTGAGAATAGTAGACCTAAGCTGAGCTGACACAAAGGTAGTGTGTGGTTCTGTGAACCTACCAAATGGGAGCAAGACAACTCAATGGGAGCATTTATGCATCATTAAGCATCCAAATAATGCTGTCAAATGTGGCCAAAAAATATTTTCACACATTCAAATATCATCCACTAATCTATTTAAAGATCCCACATCACTTGATACGAGTCTGTTTTTTGAGGAACAGCTTCTCAGAAGACAAATTGCTCTATATGGAGAAGTCAGACTTGAAGAGCGCTTCGCTGCATGAGCTAACCCATTACATTTGCCTCCCACTGTGCCCTTGATTTGTCGACTTGCTACAGTTAGAGTGAATCTAAAAAAGAAATGCTATACACCCTTGTTTAAATGGCTGATTCTCTCTTGATAAAATATAGATCTTTAATGTGACCCATACTCTACAACACAACTGAAAAACAAAATGGAATCTTTTACTGGTAAAACAACAGACTGAAGTAACACGAATGAATAAGTGTACATGCTCTTTTCTAACTGGGGAGGTGGCTACGTTTAGAACGATCCACCACGTTTATTATTGCACTATATTTTAAGAAAATATGGTGCAACAGTGGCATTACATAGAAGAACTCAAAAACTAAAAATTTGATTTAAGGTGTGTGCACAATTTTCTCTTTTTCCTCCAAATGATTTCTGTTTTACATGTGAAAACATTTCAGTTGTTTTTTTTTCCTGTCACAAGAAATAGATTTTCTAATTGGTGCTTGCACCTTTTTTATATCCACTATGCATTGCTTCTACAAAGTTAGATTTAAAGAGAAAGGGGATTTTCAGGACCATCTGCACTAAAGTTTTTTTTTTGTTTGTTTTTTTTTACAAAAAAATACCTGCTGAAAATATTATATTTCTAAAATTGTTTAATAAGATGTTAAAGTGTTGCTTTCAAGTCTCATAGCAATACAACTATGACTAATGGAAGCATTTTTAATGGTAAATCCATGTAGGTGTATAAAAAGTGAGCTACTCCTACCCGAGAGGATGCATAGGATTATATTAATGTAGCTACAAGGAACAGAGAAAAATGAAGCTACATAATACTGGGCTAAAAGTCAATGCAAAGGTAACGTCTCTGCATACAAAAAAAAAAAATCTAAAATATTTATAAAAGCTTCTGATACACCCACATATAGCAAAAGAGGTTGTAGTAACACACCGTGTGCCGTGTTCTTCCTCAGGCGGTGTAGCTGTGCAGCTATAAACAATACACATTCAGCAGCATTTCGAGCTCTCCCAGAGACTGTTACTACTCGCCTTGTTTTTGTCTGAGGGGAGGGTGCAGGCCCCATCAGGCGTGTGCAACCTGGGCATTTGGCACTGAGAATCAGCATCCCCTGGTCCAGACAGCCCCATCTGAGCGCAGTTACAGAGGGCCTCCACCTTTTTGCCGGAGATGAGGTAGGTCCTCATGCCTGGAGAGGTGACAAATAGATTAGATCACAGCGCAGTTTAGTAGTCTCTGTGTGTGTAGAGGAACCCTGGGGTTGTATTAGGATTCAGCTAAGGCTCAGTGAATTCCCTCAGTTATTTGTCTATGCAGGAAAGAGAGAAAAGAGCTCAATATAAAGCACACCTAATTTTAAAAAAAAAACCAAGGTCACATAAATGAATCATTCTTGTATGCCCATGTGAATGTGTATTCACATCATGTCTGGTGCTTTATCCCCAAGTGGCTTTTTTATATAATACAATATAGAACAGATTGTTCAGACACACACAGAGAAAAACTTTAATAGAATAGATACTTTAACCCAACCTCTGTCATTTTTCTAGATCACTCACTTTACTGCTACTTTTCTTTCTCTCTGTGGAGGTTAAATTTATGTCCTTCACTTATCCACTTTGATCTCCAGTTCCTACACAATGTGAGATTCATGTGCAGCACCTTGCAAAACGATTCATGCCCCTTGAACGCTTTCACATGTTTTTAAGGGCATGTCTAACAATGTCGCACATTTAAATAAATGCTAACATTTCTTCAAATGTTCTTTGGACATCTCCTTAAAGCAGACCGGATGGAACACACATTTTTACGTCTTGCCATAAACTAGTTTGATTCAGGTTTGGACTTTGACTGGGACATTTGAACACATAAACATGCATTGATCTAAAGCTCTGGCTATATTTTTAGGCTTGCTGTCGTGCTGAAAGGAGAACGTGCACCCCCAAACTCTACTCATCTGCAGCCTCATCTATCTTCCTTTTAGGTTTTAAAAGCTTGGTTGTTCCCACTCAACAAGAGTAGCCCTCCAGCCTGATTCTGCCGCCATCATGTTTCACAGAGAGGATGGTCGACTCAGACACACACAGAACAGCTGTACTTCTTCTGAGACTGTGTTGGCCCTAACAGATTTATTTAAGAGAGATTTGGGGATGGTGAAAGCAAATCCATGCCACACTTTTCAGATTTACACTACCGTATTTTCCGCACTATAAGGCGCACCTAAAAGCCTTCAATTTTCTCAAAAGCCGACAGTGCGCCTTATAAGCCGGTGCGCCTTATATATGGACCACTTTGTTAAAGTGTTTCAAATGTAGTAATTTATTACGGGTGGCTTCCCGTTCATATTTGCTACGTCTCGTTCATGGATCTGAGTATTGAGTGGTGCGGCTCTCAAGGCAGACTTCGTTTATTACTTCGTTCTATTGTGTGC